>PVJA010000813.1:14436-148248 GCA_004027025.1 Myocastor coypus | reverse complement strand
CAGGGCTCAGGGAGGGTGTGAGCACCTATGTCAGGGAGGGTGTGAGCACAGGGCTCAGGGAGGGTGTGAGCACAGGGCTCAGGGAGGGTGTGAGCACAGGGCTCAGGGAGGGTGTGAGTGCAGGGCTCAGGGAGGGTGTGAGCACAGGGCTCAGGAAGGGTGTGAGCACTGATGTCAGGGAGGGTGTGAGAGCAGAGAGCAGGCTTGGGGGGTGTGAACGCAGGGCTAAAGGTGGATTCAGTGCACATCTGGAAGCCTATGGAACCCATAACCTGCATTTTCTCTACCCAAGGCCTCCACTTGCTCACTGTCTCTCCTGGGTCAGCACCCAGGGGTCAGCGTGCCCCTTTGCCCGATGCAGCCCCCAGAGCTGTGCCTTGTGCATGCAGCAGCTGTCCGCCTGCTTCCCCTGCTGGCTCCACTGGGGCTGCCCAGACTGCAGCACCCTGTCCTCCAACAGATCTGGTAGCCCTCCCTCCTGCCCACTGGGCAATGCCACCTGCCAGCCCTACCCCAGGTTCCCACAACAGCCAAGCACCAGAGCATCCTTGCATCCCACACAGAGCTCTGGGAGTGGCAGAGAGACCTTTCTGTTCTGTTTCATGGGGTCACCAGTGCTCAACAGGGACAGGAAGTCCCCTACGCCTATGGGGAGCTGCACATGCCATAGGCAGCCTGCCCCCGCTCTCTGAGAACCCCCCGGCCCAGCCAGTCATCTCTGCTTGGCTATCAGGGCTCCCGGGACAGGTCTGCATGGGACAAGTCATACTGCCTGCCCCACGGTGACTGTCACTCCACTGTCTGATGCCATGACCTTGGGCATGTGCTCTTGGTGCCACTCTTCGCCCTCTGCCCTCCAGCCCTGCCACCTGCAGAGAGCGTGGGCCCACAGCCACCAAGTGCTTTGCAGCCAAGGGTTTATTTTATCCTTAGGGCAGAATAGAAAAGGAAGAGGGTGAGTCACGGGTGTGCTCAAGTGGAAGGTGGGGGGTGGCATGGCCCCCTCACGGGACCGGAACTGTCCCTGCCCTGATGGCTCCAAGGCTGGGGGTGGGTGTGGCTATGAGGGTTGGGGACCCAACCCTCAGTCTTCAGGGACAGCGACTGGACAGTCACTGGCCTCTAGTAGCAGGCGGGCCCACGGGCAGCCTTGGGGAGTCCTCCTTGCCTGCCTGCAGGTCCCGCCTGCTGCCCAGGGGTCAGGCCACCCTATGAGCTATGCTTTTAAGGTGGGCTGGTGCTCTGTCCTCCGGCACCGGTTGGGAGCTGAAGGACTTCAGAATGGGAACATCGATGTATGCCTGCAGGAGCCTCACAAAGCCACTGGTGCTGGAACTCTAGCAGGAGGGGCCTCCTGCCTGTGAGCCCCTCCACCAGCCACTCATGGGCCCCCTCACCTGACCACTGAGGCCTGGGGCCCATAAAACATAGGGTGGGCTGGGGAGATAGCTCAGTGGCTCAAGTGCCTGCCTGGCAAGTACAAGGTCCTGAATTCAATTCTTAGTACCAAAAAAAAGTAGGGGGTAGGAGAATCCCCAGCGGTAGTGCCAGCCACTGGGAGGACTTAGGCCAGACCTTAACCTTACCTATTAGGCTAAGGCCAGGCTGCTTCCTGAGCACCCCAAATTCAAGGCTGCCTTGGGCCAAGGCTGGCCAGCATGAGCTAAACACCAGGGCAGGACCCTAAGGCCTCAAAGCCACACCTAGGCACCAGAAGACCCGGTCGGCCAGACTCTGGGTCTGGAGACATGACTGCCCTTTAGGAAAGGGGCTGACAGAGAGGGCCAGGTTGGATGGAGAGGGCCTGAAAAAGACCCAGGAGCAGCGCAGTGCCCCTCATGCAGCTGGAGGTTCAGCAGCACAAAGCCTGAAATCCTTCTGCCCAAGCACAGCCCACCCTGGGCCCCAGAAGGGTGTGTGGATGGTCTTACCTCACCAAGAAACCCCAGAAAACCACGGTCAGAGGAAGGCCTGGCTCTACCTTCAGGCAGGGAAATTGAGTCCAGGGAGGTGACTTGAGGCCCCAGGCATGGTGGGGAATGGAAGTCCAAGTCTCTGCCAGGTCTGACCCTCCCTGTGGGCTGCTGGGCCCAGCCAGCCCATGAGCACATGTGTCCCCAGGGGCAGAGGCAGTGGTGACAGCTGACTCACGCCCCCAGCTGTTTAGGGCACAGCTGAGCACGGGAGCAATTTAGATCTCCTGACAGAGTGGAGAACACAGATTAGAGCCAGCCAGGGCCACCGCAGGGGTCAGACAACCTATGCTTCTGGCCCATGGATGCCCCTTCCTGCTGTGGGACTGGGGTGTCCAGAGGAGCACTGCCCAGGAGGGAGGCCCTGCCCCGCCCCACTCCTGTCCTCTGAGTAGCAGCCAAGAGACCCCCAAATCAGATAAAGGCCCATAAGAGGGTTTGGGGGCTCAAGGAAGGAGCCCAACTTATACAAGATCTGGTTCTGGTGGCCTGGGGACCCTGGCCCAGTGGGGGGTCCTGGGGGCTCAGGTGGACTGCACCCCATGTCCTGCTTCTGGAATCACACCAAACCCCCAACCCCAGCCTGCGGATCCCAGCGATGCTGTTCCCTTATGGATACAGAATGTAATAATTCCCAATAATGCCAAGCCCAAAATAACACCCAAAGTGCCTGCTGCTCACACAGCTCCTCACAGGGAACGGGACTGACTCAAACACAGCTGCAAGGCGCTTTAAAAAGACACTTAAACACACAAACAAGCACACAGGCACACACACACGGCACACACAGCCACCCACGCGCAGCTCAACAGGTACGCCGGGGTGAGGCCGGGGACACGAGAACGTCTGGAGGGTGACATCTCCACCCGCACTGCGGCAGAGTTCGAGCTGGCTGGGGCACCTCGTGATCCCAGGGACCCTGGAGCTGCGAAGCAGTGTCTTGCTCCTCTGAGGAGGGCCAGCAGATGCGGGCGCCCGGCATGCACACAAATGCCCCGCTCGGCTTGCCTCCCCAGCATCCCAGAGCCCTCACCAGACACACCTGACCACCAGCCTCAATTTCCTCATCTGTAAAATGAGGCCGTGATGGGTCTGGCCAGGAGATGCATTGGGGTCTCAATGGGAGCTGGGCTGCACGAAGCATGGGTGTCAGCCAGAAGCTGTGCCCTGGGGCCTGGAGGGGCTGGTGCCTGGGAGCTAACACAAAAGAGGAGGACACCTGGACAGAGGCTGCTGCATGCTCAGGCGCAGGCAGAAGTGGACAGGCCTGAGGCCCTTTGCCCAGCCAGGACTAAGTGTGGGTGGGACAGGGTGGCCGAAGAGTGCCCTCCTCAAGTTGCCCTTGAGTGGCATGGCTCAGACACTCCCCCTTCCTGAGTAGAGGCCTCTCTAGGCTCAGTGGGACCCAGCCAAGCAGCCGAGGGCTACGCCTATTGTGCACCTGCTGCATACATGCCCTGGAGCAGAGGCCAGCCAGAGGCACTGCTGGCACTGCTGTCCTGGAGCAGAGACAAAAGGGCCAGGCTGGGACAAGGCCCTAAGAAGGAAGTCTGGGCCCCACCAGGATCCAGCGAGCAGCCCCTGCCAGTGCGCTACTGTCCTCATGAATTATTTAAGCACCCTAGAGTGGCTCAGGAGGGGTGACAGCCCACGAAGCCCTGCCCACCGCAGCCTCCTGCCACTCCTGCTGGCCACTCCAAAGACCCAACGGGCTAGAACTGGGAGAAGGTGAGGAGCCGGGGGAGGCGCAGGATCAAGGGCTCCTACCCCTGTCACACTGGTGCCTCTCCACAGGGCTCACTGCAGGCCAGCAGCTGCTGTCTTTGAGCCAAGGCAACATACTTCCGCAGGGCGGCTTTCCCAGCAGGCTGGCCGGTGGCGTGCAGCAGGGGGCCAGGGGACAGCTCCTGGGGAAGCTCCGGTTCACTCCCTGAGAGCCGGGGGCCCTAGGTCCAGCTCCACTGCAAGCCATAAGCCTTCCTGCCAGACCTCAAGGCCATGGAGCTGGAGGGCCACCACCTCAGAGCCCAGCCAGAAGGCTCTGCCCGACCCCGGTCTGTCAGCCTGCGATGGAGCCCAAGCCGCGCTCTCCGGCGTGGTTGGCATTTCTGAACGATCTCAGGCTTGGCTGCGGTGTCTGTGCCAGAGGCACTTCCAGGCCAACACGTGGAAGACACAGCCTCCCTTGCCTGTATCACTGCCTCTCCCATGGCAGGTGCCCTGCAGCCCAAAAGCACGTTATAGTCTAGGGCCACCAGACTCAGGAACCAAGGCCTGTCCACAGGGGCCCCAGTGAGGGTCCACCACAAACCCACACCGCAGACCCAGAGGCCTGCCTGATGCACAGCACTGGCCCCAGAGCCAGTCCCAGCACCAGAGGGGACACCATGGACCCCCACACAGGCAGAGCCACAACAGCTGATGCAAAGTGCCTGGGCTTCCCAAGGCCAGCCTGGATCCACATGGCCCTGAGATCCATCTTCACTAGCCACATCCCTAGCTGCAATTTCTCATCTGTCCCCATGGGCTGTGTCCCCAGGACACTGCCGAGTGTCACAGTGCTGGCACGGGACACGCTGGCTCTGCCCTGGGATGTGGGGGCATGGGCAGTGCCTTGGTACCTTACCTATGTGTGGCTTCTCGCTCTGGCTGCACCGGGGCTCCGGCTGCCACCCTCTTCCCTGGGCTCAGCTCTAAGCTGTCCCCTAAGTCCTCTTTCTGGGGGACAAAAGTGGTGTACTGGAAGGAAGCCTTGAACCACAGTCCCGGCTGCCCCTGCAGAGCAGCCTCCCTTCTGGGAAGCTGGCCCTGGGACAGCCACCACCCCTCCCAGCAGGCTCCTTGCCTTCACCGGCAGCCATCTCCACACCCTCGTACAGATGGGGAAACTGAGCCATGAGAATCTAGCCCAGGAACCTAAAGCCCTGGAAACAGCAAGCGTGGGGCGTGGGGTCCAGCGAGCAGGGTTGGGCAGGAGGTGCCAGGCAGGGCCAGGCTGCTCGCTAGCCCCTCTGCAGCATGCTGAAGGCTGGGGAAGCATCCCAGAAAGCCCCGCGTGGATTCAGGCTGGAAGGCAACCAGAAGCTCTTCAGAAAGTGGGGCATTTCCTGGTTCCTTAACGAGGTGCCCAGAGGACCTGCCATCCCACAGAGAAGACTAGCAGCAAGAAAGGGGGCCGCTGAAAGCATCTTGGAAAAATCCTCCCCAAGGCCAACTCCAGGGGGAGGGTTGCCAGGCACTTGTCTCTCAGAGCTCAGTGACACGAAGGGGACTCGGGAACATAGCCACCTGCCTGGCGAGCCTGTGCCTACAACGCCTTAAGCATAGGGCACGGGGGGGGGGGGGGGGGGGGGGCAGGTCCGCAACTCCCCAAGATATCAAGGGTGCACCCCACACACACATATACACTGAGGATCTGTGTATAGGGACACAGCCTTGCTTACCCGTTCCCTGAGACTCAAGGTGGGCTCAAGGGCAAGAGTTAGGGAAACTGAGGCAAGCCTATTTGGTGCCAGGCTCCCATTTCCACATCAAAGCTGAGAGGCAGCAGGGAGCGGGGCGGGGCCAGGGCCAGGGCCTCCACTCTAGGACTTGGCCCTTACTATCCAGGCAGAGCCTCTGTCCAGCATGGATGACCCATGTGGGGATAGCAGAGGCCTGGGGAGACCCCACCTGTGCCCTGCCTGGCCTGACACCTGCTCCCCCTGTGTAGAATCAGCGCACTCATCTCTACGGGAATAGCTCTGGCTTCCAGTGGGGTGGAGGTTCAGTCTGCCTTGTTCTTGCCTGGAAATGATGCATAAAGTGGCCATGGTGGGGGGCTGAGCTGAGCCAGGCATCCCAGAGCAGTGTAGTCCATGGGAGCCCCATCAGAAGGCCCGCAGGCCCAGGGGCCGTGAGGGCCGCGCAAAGCCCTGTGTACTGAAGAGAGCTGCCTGCTCCCCAGCCCAACCCCAGCGCACCTGCGCTGCGCAGAAGCCAACAGCCTCCATGGGTTCCAAGTGAGGACTCTGGGGAAACCAAGGCTTCTGCACCATCCCAGTTCCCTGCGGAGACCATGCCAGAGCCAGGCAGAGACCCTTATGGCAGCCTCCCGGGAGGCAGCCAGCCGGAGGCTCCCAGGGATACTGGGGAGCTCTGCGCCCTGCCATGTGCCCCCCTCCCCAACCCCAGCCTGTGGGAGGCGGGCTTGGGCTGGCCCTGTCCCTCTACTGCCCAGGCTCAGGCAGGGGAGCAGCAAGTAAACAGCAGGGCCCAGGTGGCAGGGTTAATGTCCAAGGTGTGTCCCCATCCCAGAAGCTGCAAGCGTGACCTGATTTGGAACAGCTATGTCTGCAGATGTGGTTAGGGGTCCTGAGATGAGGAGGCCACTAGCAGCCACCTTGGGGGCCCTGAATCCCAGCATGCGTGGTTTGCAATAGAAGGGAGACAGACAGGAGAGGGTGACAGGGCCACCGGGAGAGAGGCAAAATGGGAGCGACACAGCAGCTGCCACTGGGCGCCCTGAAAAGTGCAGTGCCCAGCACCAGCAGGAGCTGCAGGAGCCTCCCCCACAGTGCTGTTGCCAGCACGGGCCCTGGGACAAGAACACAGCAGCCACCAGAAGCACAGGGCCTCTAGAGGGCTGGCAGGCTGGTGCCCTTGTTCCAAAGGACCGAGCAAAACCTGCAGCTGGCTCAGGTGCTGCCTTGCAAAGAAGGGAAGAGCAAGGGCCCCTGCCAGTCGGGCAGCAGAGCCCTGTGAGGACCCCAAAGGCTGGTGCCCAGGACTGTTTTTCAGAGGTACCTCTGTGCCTCAGATCATAAGGGACATCTACGAAAATGGAGCAGCTGCCCAAAAGGGACGCTGCCAACTCGGGGGCTGCGGCACATCTGTCCTCAAGCCCTGCCCAGGTCTGGGCTGGGTGCACCCCAGGTTGAGGGCTCAGCTTGAGGCACTGGTGTGGCACAAGGGTACAAGGCCTCCCTGGGGCTCCCCCGATACAGGTGAGGGACATGGTAGGCCTTTACTGTCTAAGTCTCTCTCTGGGCAACAGCTAGGTCCTAACTGAGGTTGGCATAAACTTGCTGCACACAGCAGCCTGCGGCAGGGACACTTGGAGCCCCAAGGACACCAGCCTGCTTGCCTGGCTGCCCGCCTGGGGCAAGAGGTGTGCAGTGTGCGGGTGTGTGCCCGTATGCCTGAGGGTGCATGCAACTCCTCAGGTCCCATGCCAGGAAGAGGAGACAGGACAGGACGCTATAGGATGCAGGCGGGTGGGTGGGCATAGACACTGACCCTGACGGAAGTGGGTGCCAGCCCAAAGATTCCTCAGCCCCTGGGCCCCCAGGTCCCGCTTGTTTGTCATCAAGCCTGGCTCCTCCCACCCACGGGGGTCTGATACATCACGGGAGCTCAGAAAACAGGTGTGAGGAGCCTGCTCGGATCTGTGGGGGTGGAGACCCCAGAATCAGCACCCAAAGGCTGCTGGGAATGGAGAAGGGGGCGGGAAGGGAAGGCAGGCACAGAGGGCCTCATAGGTGCAGCTCAGGCCAGGCTGGGCAGCCTCTCCCACCAACCCAGCCCACTGCTGTTCCAGGCCGGCCAGGGAGGAGGAGATGTGCGCACACACACACACACACACACACACACACACACACACTTGCATGCACACACACACACTTGCACGCACACACACATACTTGCACACATTTGTGCATGCGCACACACACACACACACACACAGGGCTGCAGTGCTGGAGGCTGAGGGGGCTAGCCAGGGTCAGCCTCCACCTCAGGAAGCCTGCCAAGTGAAGGGGCTCAGATCCCACCACCCCAACCCCACCCCTCTCCCCTGCCCCAGGCTGGCCTGCTCCCCCTGGGTGGCCAAGAAGCCACCTTTGTCCCCTTGTGCTGTGAAGATGGGAAGGACAAAAGCGGACTCCCGGCCGGCTAGCGGCTGCCACTGGAGACGTCTCCAGGGGCCCTTCCTCCCTCTGCCTCTGATGCTGCCTGTTACACAACAGACCTAAGAATAATCCGGAGGGCGGTCGCTGACGAGCTGCCTTGGCCCGGGACCCCTATGGCTGGGGCGATGCCACAGGAGGGACCGCCTGGCCGGGGGTCCTGCTTCTGTCCAGCACCTGGGGGGGCTTGTGGGCCACTTTCCCCCCCAGGGCTTCAGCACCCCAACGCTGGTCAGCCTCTGAGAGCCCTCGCTCCCACCCCCAGCCCTAGCTCACAGAATGATGGGGGAGTGCTGGCCATGGCGAGTGGCACCCCAAGAACGTGAGTCGCCTGTGCCCAGTGGCCTTCAGGTCAACAGTCCTGGCCAGGTCTGCGATAGCCCGAGAGCAGCAGGTGGCAGGCAGCTGCGTCTTTCGAGAGCAGGCTGATGCCTGAGCCCTTGGCAGCCCCCTCTGCCCAGCAATCGGAACCTAAGGGAGCCCACGGCACACAGGCAGGGTGGCGCAGGTGTGGGCGGAGCAGGGCAAGTAGGAGAAGGCTGGCCTGGTGGCCTGAGGACACCCTCTGCCCAAGCTGCGCACTGGCAGGCGCCCTGCCCATTGGCATCCCCTCCACCGGAGCAGGTGGCAGGAGGCCTGCAGGTCGCTGGCGCAAGCTCCGGGCCGGGCTCGCACCCATCCATGGAGCAGGCAGCAGGGCAAGCACAGCCGTTAGCAGCAAACGAAGTGGCCCTACCTGGTGCAGAGTAACACAGTATGTACAAACTGGCCCGTAGCACTTCCTCTACTGCAAACATTAAAAATTAAAATCCAATTACAACTTGTATTGTCAAACCTGGATGCTGCCGCTTACAGCAGCCCGTGTGTGGGGTGGGGGATTATGTAACCTGAGTTGGGGGGGCAGCGAGGGAGATCCTCTGTTGCTGGGGCTGCCCCCCCCACCCCCACATACCCCTAAAGGGTCTCTCTTGCCTACAGGGCCCTATGGCCCCTAGGGGAGGTGCCCAGGGAGGTGGAGGTATAAGGGGACGCCAGGCCTACAGACCCAACTCAGGCATCGGCTGGGAGGGTCTCTGCCTGGTCAGTTATAGGAAGATCCCCTGCCCAACTCCCTTCTCAGCTGTCCCCATGCCGGCTCTCCCAGGGCTGGGTGGCAGCGTGTCCCCAGCCTTGTGTCACTGCACCAACCGACATCAAGGCTGCCAGATCAGTGCCCCAGGAGGCCTGCCATGTCCCCACAAAGTCCCCCATCAACGCCCAGGCCGGCACCAGCCTCCCCTCCCTCTGTCCCTGGTTTCCTGGGGACACAGCCTGAGCCGTGCCAGGTTCCCAATTCCAATGACAATGAGGGGTCAGCTCTCCTGTTCCAAAGGGCAGGTGCAGACCAGCAGGACCCTGAGGAAGGGAGCACAGAGGGTTCTGGGGCAGCCCAGGGCTGACCCTGCCTGCCACATGCCTGCTTCCTTGTCCTGCTGCGGCCCAGACCCTAGCTAGGAGCCTGGAGAACATGTGGCTGTGTCAGTGCAGAGGGGACGTGTCCAGGGGTGTAGCAGATTCCTTCCACCAGCCCAGGACCCCCCAGGGAGGCGTGCAGGCTGCCTCCATTCCCACCAAGCAGATGGGAGGCATGATGGTGACCTCTGACCTCTGACCTGCATCCTTGCCCGTGGTGCCTGGAGCCCCCTCTGTGGGGGGCTTCTGCGGAGCTCCAACTGGCCCTCAGGGGCCTGCCAGGACACAGGCTGGCAGTGTGGCTCAAGCACCAGGACAGCTGGGTCATGTCAGGGTGCTCAGAGCATTAGGGACAAGAGGACACAAATCTGGGCCCTGCTGAAGGGCAGAAAGCCAGCTCAGGTGGGGAGTCGAGGTCACCACGTCTGCCTCAAGGGCCAAGGGATGGCCCTGCCTCCTGTGTGCTGGGCCCTCCCTGCGCCATGCCCACCCCCAGGGACACCTGCCGCTTCCCCACACCTCCTGCTCTCCGGATAAGGACAGTCTGTGTGTGTGTGGGGGGGTCCTCCCACCTGCCTTCAACCTGGGCTGCAGGTGAGGGCTGCAGGCGTCGCGGGGCGCCTCCCCAGCCACATGGCCAAGCCGGTGCCACCATCCAGCTGCCAGGACCCTGGCCCAGAACACCCACCCCACCGGGCGCAAAGTTTGTAGGGGGTGTCCTGGACCCGCCCTAGCCCTGGAGCCCCTCACGGGGCTCTGCACCCCACCCCGCCCAGCCCATGGCCAGGCCCTGTCCCCTAACTCGGCAGCGACAGCGACACAGGCGCCCCCCAACCTCTGCGGTCCCCGTGGCCCCGTCCCCTGCAGCGCGGCACCTACTGTGTCCCCGCGGTGCGGGTCCTGCGTCCATTGTCTCCGCAGCAGCGCGGTGGTCAGCGGCCTGGCCGGGGCGTGGACATGGGGGGCAGCATCGCCGCTTCTCCCGGGGCGCGTGGCTGTGCGCGCTCGGTGACACGGTGACACTGCGCCCCGCGGAGGCGCAGCCAAAAGGAGCGCGCTGTCACTCGCGCTCCGCACCACACCCCCTGCCCGCCCCGCGCCGCCGCAGCAAAAGTACTTTCCCTTCCCAGAAAGATGCGGCGCCTCCCCGCCCCCCAACCCCTGAAAGCCGGACAGACCCGAGCAGAGGGGGCGGGTCTGAGGACCCCACAACGCCCATCCCCCCCCGCAGGTGTGGGAAGGTGCGCTCGATCGGAACGCCCCTCCCCCACCCCACTTGCAGAGGGGCACCTGCAGCGCCCTGGAAGCGCTCCTCTAAGGGGCCAGGCCACCCCTGCTCACAGTGGGGCCCTCTTCCATCTGATTCTGGGAAGGACTTGGGGCTGCTGTCTTGGAAACTGTTCCTCAAGCCTGGAAAAGGGACTGCGATGGGAGGCGCTAGTCCCTTCCCAAGTCCAGGACCCTTCTAGGTGCCCCAGCCTTCTGCGCAGGTCCGGCTGCCGACCACCACGCCGGGTCCTGCCCCCTTCCCCTCCCCAGCAGCCTCAGGTCAGGATGTAGAGACCTGGACACCCCATCCCCTAGTGCCCCCCCACGCCCCACCCTGCACCTGCCCTGGCCACAGAGCTGAGGAAGGGCCCCCAGCCAGCCCCAGGCAGCTAACTATGGCACAGGAGGGCCTAGGCTGCCAGGGAAGTCACTGAGGCCCCTGCCAGGGCAACCTGGGCGTGGCATTGGCACCCCTCCGTGGCCACACACCTGCGGCAGGGCCTCAACCATCACTATCCTAGGGACTGCCGATGCCTTGCGCTGAGGGCTCTTGGTGCAGCATGTGGGGGGCTGAGGAGGGGACAAAGGAGTTACAGGGGTGCCTCCGGCTGCTCCACGGGCGCAAGGCCACTTACTCAGCCCCAAGTCCTCTCCAAAAGTGCTGCCCCCACTTCTCTGCCCCAGTGCCAGAACCTCCTACAGCCCAGACCAGAGCAACAGCACCCCCACCCCAAAGAGCAGTGGCCCAAGGCCCTGTAGTGAGCACCTCCTCTCAGAAGCAGGTGTGGGGTGACCATGGGAACAAACCCTAGTCTCCCACCCAGCCTCAGTGTCCCGGGCCCTCCAGGCCAGGCTGGGGCTCCCACTTTGCAGCTACGGAGATTCAGAGCCAGTGCTGCTTGGCTCCTGGGATGTGGCCAGTGGGGGCTTGGCCAGTGGGAGTGGGGGCCTCCTTCTGCCTTCTGCCTGTCCCCAGCCTCTGCAAAGCCTTTTCCCAGAGTGACAGCCCTGAGCAATGACACCAAACTTCAAGACCCCTGGATGGGTGCATGCAGGGTGAGGAGGCCCGGCCCTGTCCACTTCCTGGGCACCTGGAGGGAACAGCACCCTCCAGCCACGTCCACTGCATGCCTCTCACAGTCTGTCCTGGGAGGGAGGAGGAGCTCTCATGGGACAGAGATGCCAGGACCCCACCCCAGCCGGAGCCGGCAGCTTGTGGAGGCAACAGCCCAGGATGCATGAGACCCATGCCCCAGAGAACATGGCTGAGAGCCGGAGACCCCGGATGGCACAGAGACCCAGGCTTCCACAGCCAAATCTAACGTGTGGGTCAGAAGCCATGGAAGAAATCCTGGCTGAGCACCAGCTCCAGGAGTTCCATGGCTGTCCATGAGCCAGTCGTGGTCTCTGGTGCAGACCTGCTGTGGAGCAAAGCAGCGTGGCTGCTGCTGAGGTGCTGTGCACCTGTCTCAGTGGCCAGGTGCACACGGCTGCAGCTCTGAAGACAAAAAGCTAGCCACCCAGCCCCTCATCCAGCGCCCTTCCTTCCCTGGTACCCCAGAGGCATGCTACCTGGGCCTCATCCTCAGACCTCCAGGCCTCCAGGCCTCTCCAGGACACCTACCACACTGCCCGACACCACCAGACACCCAGCCTCAAGCCTAGGGCCCCTGACCAGCCCAGCCAACTCCCTCAGCATTCACCACCTCACACAGCGCACGGGCTGACTCCTCCACATGCCCTCTGCCCCTTGTCTGTTGCCAAGCTGTGGCACATGGAGCCTCCGGCAGGGAGTCTTCCCTGGTGGCCTCGCCCCGCCCAGCGGCCCAGGATGTGCCTGTCTTGCTTGGAGTCGGCCTTCCCAGCAAGATGGTGGGGTTCCTGCAAGCAAAGAGCCACAGCCCAGTGCTCCTCAGTGTCCGGGACCCTCAGGCTGTGTCTCTCTCTTGTGGAAAGAGTCGACCAGGACTCCACCCCTGCCCAAGCACCGTGAGCACCTCACGGCCACAGTGGCATTCAGTTCAGGGCGTGACAGATGGCTCAGAGCAGGGCCAGGCTCAGGGACCTTTGGACACCCTGCTATCCCCTGCTATAGCCCCACAGCCCCAAGCACCACATGCAGGGCGGCAGCAAGAGGCACAGCAAGGGCCGCAGGGAGAGCCAGCTCGCAAGCCAAATCGATGAGCCTAATTGGGTAAATGTGCAGTCGCAGCTTGCTAAATTTAGAAAGTGTGCATTCTACTCTCCGCCGGCATCTGGTCTTAAGACGTCCCGTTCTCAATCAGAACCCAAGACACCACGCAGGACCGGCTCTGTCCCCACCACACGTACTTCCCACATGGCATGAGGGGAGGGTGCTGGGGGGCGGGGCTGGCCTGCAGGCGTGTGGGACAGGGGCCCAGCCTGTCTGACCCTGAGACCCCAGACAGGTGCCTTTTTGGTGCTAGCAGGAAGAGGTGGGGGCACTTCTGGAGGCCCACGGGTGACTCCCGACAGCATGCTTTCAGCGGGGGGAAAGTGAAGCACAAAGAGAGGGAGCTAGCACCCACCCAGGGTCCCCAAGGTGCTGTCCATTGACCAAGAGCAGCACTCCCGTCAGGAGAGCCTGCAGCGGGGCAAGGCCACTCCCGGCTCCCCGGTGAAGGGTGGCACGCGGTCAGGTGAGTCAGATGCCCAGCTAGGAGGAGAGCTGCCACAGGACCAGAGCTGGCTGCCCCTGGCTCAGGAGCAGAGGGAGGCCATGGCAGGTGGCACGGTGGGCCTCTCACTTTGAGAGAAAGCCATGCCTGTCATGCTGCTTGGCAGTGCTCCTTCCAACTGCTGCCCAGCCAGAGTCAGCAGGAAGAAGGTGCGGTCAGCGCTACCCTGGGCTCAAGGCGGGTAGCTCTTCCCGGATGCTAGGGTGGGGCACCCAAGCCTGGATGAAGCAGGGTGCCCTGAGAACCTCCACCACCTCAGAGCTCACCCTGCTCAGGAGCTGCCACTGAAGGAGGTGCCCGGGCAAAGACCCTATGGGGTTGCCCTGGGCCCGTGGGGTTGCTGCCAAGGCCTGAGGGTGCAGGCCCTGCCCTGCCTTCACCGTGCCAAGCCCCAGGCTCCCACTCAGATCTCTGCTATAAGCCAATGGCCACCTGCATGCACAGCGAGCACCGGCTGCCACGCTGCCAGCGCATGCATCCATTCACTCGTGCCTCGCTACCACGGCAGGTGCTTCCCTCTGAGCACCCGCAGGGCTCCGGCAGGTGCCACGGAGTTCTGCATGACCCTGCCTGGAGGAGGCCTAAGGCCAGTGTCCAGCATGAAACACACGCCCAGCCAAGTCACCAGGTGCTTTTTGAAAGCCATGGGGCAGACACTGGGGGCCTGGGGACCCCGTCAGGAGGGGTCTTCAGAGGGCAGGCACTGCTGTAGTAGGCAGAGGAAGCTGGGCAGAGTGCAGAGTGTCTGAGCACCTGGCAGGGAGGTGCTGGCCAAGGTGGTGGGCATGCATGTATGTGCGCATGTGTGGCGGATGTGTGTCTGAGTGCACATGTGTGCACTGTGGTAGGTGTGTATGGCCTGCATGTCTACCAGGAGCACACACATGTGGTGTGTATACATGTGTTGGGTGGGGTCAGGCAAGAAGGGGACACTGGGAAGTGGCCCCTCCGTTCTCCACAGGCTGGCAGTGCAGCAGCAGAGCTGAGTAAGGCGGGGCCTGGGCCTACAGGGATGCCCCTCCAGAGCTGCGCTCCTAGGCACAGCTCATACAGTGCCCTGAGCCCGTGCTGCCTCCAGACCCAGGACGCTCCCCTCCACTGGTCTCTCAGGACCACTGCCCACTCCTCATCATGAACCCCAGGAAGAAGGCCAGCCCCGCCCTTCCCCCAACAGCAGAAGTTCTGTCCAGGAGGCAGCTGGCAGCGACCACTGCCCAGGGCTCTGGTGCACAGCAGCAAAGGCAGGACTGGCGCAGTGCTGGGCCACATCTGCCCACAGGCTGTCCCCTCTCAGCCTGCTGCTGGGCCACCCCTGCCTGCTAGCTGCCCTCCTCCTCTCCCAGGTCCAGGCAGCAGCCCACAGCCTGGCCTTGGTATTATCTCCTGCTGGGCCCATCCTGGCCTGGGCTCCTTCAGTGGTGCCTGTGGACCACAGCTCCCCACAGCTGCCCACCCCTCAGCCCCTCCAGCCTTATTCATCAGCCCCCCAGGACTCCAATATGCAGCCTCCCCTTGGGTCGTGGCTGGGTGATGTGCACCCAGGTCTCCCCGGCCAGGAGAGGCTCCCACCCAGCCCTGCCTGGGGGGACGTGCATCAACCCTGGCCCTGCCACGGCCTGCACACAGCTATCTGCCTCCAGCCTCAAGGACTCCAAGCAGCTGTCTCTGGGTCACTGCCCCCAAGTGGCTCTGGAGGAGAGTCCACGTGTCGTCCTTGCCCAAGAACTGCCCCGGCCCTGTACCCCATGGGTCAGACCTGGAAAGATGCTGGGCTCGCTGCTGAGGCCCAGGGCACACACCCCTGGGACCTCCTCCAGCTCCTCAGGGAGAGGCTGAAGGCAGGAGCTTCAAAGAGCCCAGCGCAGATCAAATGCCGGTGCATGCAGACGTGCAGCGTCCGCTGAAATAACCAAAGCTGTGCGTGTGCGTGGAACCAAAGCAAGGTGCGTTCGCAAGACCATTCAGGCCAGCATCACCAGAACAAAGCACTCAGGCCCCCACTAAAATCTGCCTCAGGGACAAACTCCAGGGTCAGAGGAGCTCAGGCCGAAACCTGCAACAGCAGCCTGAGTCTTTATCTATGACCGCTTAAAGCTTCCTGCAACTCCTTATGCCTGGCTGGCTTTCACCAGGACGAGAAGCCACACAAGGGCAGATGTCACAGTGCAGTGTGGACTCCTTGGGGAGCCCTGCTCTTGGAATACATGTCCTGCCTTGGGATGCTCTGTAGCTCAGGCCAAGCCACAGACTCACAGCCTGACTTACCGTCCAGCTGGCCCAGGGCCCAGACACCCAGAGCCCGGTGGCCCTGAAGACAGGCAACACCAGCTGGAATCCTCAGCACATAGGGGCCTGCAGGACAGCACCAGTCAGTGTGCCAGGCCTCCCTGGGCCATCCAGGTCCCTTCTTCACCAACGAGGCAGGAACCCAGCTGTGTGCGCCTGGGTTCACACAGCCTTGACCATACCCGAGCCATGAGCCGCTGGGCCCAGCCATGATGGGAGCCGGGCAGTGGAGGGAGCCCCTCCACAGCATGGGCCCCATAGCCCTGGCCACTGTGAGTCTATAAGGCTTCCAGCTCTCCAGAGGCAAGTGCAGCCCATCTCGGGGACGGGGGGGGGGGGGGTGGCCACACGCAGTGCCTGTGCCCCTGCATGCCATCCATGCAGTGGGAGAAGGATGGGGCACATGAAAGCCCAGAAAGAGAAGAGTGCAGCTGCCTCAGCCTCCCCCCGCCCCCCGTGGCCCATAGGAAGGTATCTGGGGTGGCCAGGTGGCTACAGGACAGCTCCCAAAGCCTGGGAGCCAGGGACCACCTTCCCTAGGAAGGATGCTCTAGTGTCTGTCCAGCTGGGCCCTGGATACTTCTGGCCTTTCACCTTTGCAATCCATGACCCAGGTGCACAGGGCTGGTATGTGTGTGTGTGTGTGGGGGGCACCAGCTTCTCCCAGAGCCTGGTGAGTTCTTGGTCAGGGAGAGTGAGGGATGGCCTAGGACAGTGAAGCCTCAGCACATACGCAGGGAACTCCACTCGTCAAGGCCCTGAGTTTGGGGACCAGGGCCACACCCCAACAACATAGCATCCTCCACCTGCCAGGCACTAGCAGCTCTATACACCCCTCCCTGCATCCCAGGAATCAACTGGGCTGTGCTCCTTGAAACTCGTTACCACGGATACACAGAACTGGGGCAGACACTGCACAGGGGCTGCAGCCACTAGGGCCCCGCTGGACGTGGAGCGGCCTCTACCACCACCCAGCCCCAGCCCTGCTGGCGAGCCTGCTCCCCCAGCAGCCGCCCTGGTCCCTACCAGAGCCCCCTGATGGGACTGAGCAGCGAGGCAGGGGAAGGAATCTGCTCAGCTCCAGCCTCCGCCCATCTGGAGACAGCCTGGCTCCCTGCAGGACGCCAAGGGTAGGCGTGGCACAGACTGGGCCCGTACCTGTGGCTGGCTCCTGTGCAAGTTGCATGCACAGGCCCCTGAACTCAGCGGGCCGGGGCCACCCTAGAGCGGCCCCGCGCCCACTCCACGCGGGTGACCTGCCGAGCCTTGTACATGATGGGAGCCTGAACTGCACAGCCAAGGCAGAGGCCAGCCCTACAGAGCAGGACCCATTCCTACCACGACCAGGAAGACTAGGGCGGACCACCACCCTGATCCCTGCCCTCAGAGCAAGCCCCAGGCCGAGACCTGCCTGACCCAGCATCAGCACACCTGACCGAGACCGGGGCGCTCGGTCTGCCCCGCCCACAGAGTATCCTGCTCCCTGGAGTTTGCCATGGCAGCACTGAGATGAAAGCTGGGGCAGCAAGGTGGTGTGCATGAGCGGCGCCTCCCCGCCCCTGGCTGGCGGGGACCTGTCCGGGCGCATCTAGAGGCATGGGGTGAACAAGCTGCAGCCAGCTGCAGGGCCAGGCACAGTTGAACAGGAACACACACAGCAGGCCAGGGCAGGCCTGCCCACAACAGGGCAGCCGACAACCAGAGCTGGGGAGCATGGGAAGTGGTGCGCAGGTCTCCATGCCCGACCCGGAACCTGCCTGGGCCCCAGCTGGGCCTTCTGGGTACAGGGGCCCACCGCACCCCTCTCCCAGCTGCGCTGCCCCACTCGCTCTGTGTCCACCCTCCCCAGGGCTCCAGGACGGTCCCTCAGCAGTAACGCTCTCTCTCTAGACCATAGCAGCCTCACTTACCCACAGGAAGGACGTTGGCACTCAGGAAAAGCCATCTGTTAGCCAGAAGAGGCCCTGGGTCCTCAGGTAGAAGGGCAGGGATCAGAGGCCCGGCCGGCGGGGGAGCCATGGTACAAGAAAGGGCGTGGTGGTCCAGTTAGTAACAGGGTGGCCAGGGTCAGCAGGAGGCGGGGGGCTGCCTGCAGGTGGCTGTGCTCTTCCAGTGTCCCCTGCAGGGCTGACCACTGGGCCTGTCCCCCATCGCACACCTGGAGAGCAGGAGAGGCAGAGTCAGCAGGGTCTGTGGAGCTCAGGTAAGCAGTGTAGGGCAGTAGTGGACACCACAGCAGACCCCACACCGCAGAGGACCTGCAGCCCAGCTCTACCCAACCCACAAGAACAGCATCCGTCTCCCAGGCACGGAGGCCTTGGAGCTGAGGGTGCAGGCAGGTGGGTCTGCGGGTGCTCCTGTGCTCGGTGTGGAGGAGGCACAGGCAGAGGCCTCTTTGCCAACGTGCCTGCCGAGTGCCAGAGTCTCTTTCAAAGTTTGTCAGGTGGAGAGCTTCCCGGGAGCTGACCGGCCTCACAGAGCAGACCCCGTAGGGCAGGGCACCCAGGGCATCCAGAACCTACAGCCCCACAAGCTGCACAGCAGCCCAGGGCTCCCCAGGGCTCCCACTGCCGTCTCACCCAGGGTTAATGCAGATCTAGGATCTCAGCCCCACCTATGTCCTGCAGAGAGGGGAAGCCCTGTGGCCACCTCTGTCCCCTGGAGGCTGTATGTCAGGACTCCAGTCCCCCACTTGCCACCCCTGAGCTGCCCACTATGACCAGTACCCTGCCATGCTCCAGCCCCAGGGCCAGCTCTGCCAGGCTGTGCTTGGAAGTTTGCTGCCCATCCCTCCCTGCCCAGCATCTGACCACTACGGTCCCAGACCAGCTCCTCCAAGGGCCTCCTGGTACCTCTCCTCAGTGCCTTTCCTTGCCCTCCCTGTGACCAGAGGAACTGCTGGGGCCGCAGGCTATGTCATCAGACCTGGAGCCCTCTGAGCTGCCCAGGACAGGCATCTCTGTGGAGACACCTTGGGCCCCCACAGCCAGCACAAGGAAGGCAGCCAGGCACAGGGCAGGCACCCCTCTCCCCAGCCGCCTTGGAGCCAAGGCTCTCTTCCTCCGCCTGGGACCCCTCCTCTCCCTGGGTCCTCACCACAGCCCTGGGGTCTCCAGCCCAGGGTCTCCCTGGCCCCCGGCGCAAGCCCAGCAACAGCCCAGTCAGCACCACCCGCTGCCTGCACATCAGCTTCCTGCTCGGCCGTAGTGGCTATGCCTCAACACGCCTGCCGGAACGTGGCCAGGCGTGGGGCTCCGGCTGGGCTGGCACCACAGAGCCTAATTAGGAAACAGCCCTGTATACACCAGCTGCCACAGGCCGAGGTGTGGCCACCAAGGACCATGAGGTCAGCCACTGGCACAGGCCCCGCCACACCTGGCATCCAGGAGCCCCCTGCCCACCCAAGCCCCAGAAGATGGCCCTCAAGCTATTCTCATGCTAGCCACAGCATGTTCCGTGGCAGGGTGGGGGCCAGTGATTGGGGGCTGTGGGGGAAGGGGATGAATTGATCTGATCAGGTCTGTCTCCCTTGAGCTCACCATGGGGCTCAGGCTGACCCCTAGGAGTCCAGGCCAAGGTGGCCTGCTCCGACCCTTGGGAACTGGCTCCCTCAGGGGTGGCCGCTGTACTTCATGTAGAGCCAGGCTGGACCTGGAGCAGAGAGGTTTCCTGCCCCTGTTGCTGCTTAATCCGGGAATCCAGCCTTGGCCCCAAGAGCCTGGCAGGGGCTCGTGGGGGCGACATTCACATCCTGACCAGCAGACTTTCCTCCAGGAAGGGAGTGGCCCTGTGCTCCCAAGATCCTGAGAATGAGGGGCTCCCAGGAAGCAGCTCTCCCCCTTTCCCCTCCCCCCACCCCCAGGCCAGAGACTGGATACCTGCTCTGCTGTGAGTCCTGAGCCGGCTCCCCACGCCAGCCAGCTCACAATGGCTTCCGTTTCCGGGGCCTGTGGTGGCCCCTTCCCCGGCAGTGCCGGCGCGGACCCCGCAAGCCCCAGCCTGCCTTCCCTGCATCCTCCCACCTTCTGCGTCAGTGCCAGAAGGGGAGAGGCCACGCCTTCACCTGGCATCCCTGGCTCAGGGTGTCAGAGGGGGAGTGCTCCTCCTTCTGGTCCTAGGCCATGGGGGACACCAGGGCCACAGATAAACCCTTGTCTCTGAAAAGAGAACTTGCAGCCTAGAGGGCAACACGCCCACCCCTCCCAGCTCCCCGAGGCCTGCTGCCAAGCCCCTCCTCACAGCAAGTCAACTGCCACTTGCCGTCCTCTCCTGGTCCAGCACTGCGCTGCCCCGGCTGTGGTATCTGGCCATGAGCCGGTGATGCTGGGAAGTGCAGGTCCAAGGCCAGCCAGAAGCAACACCCTCTCCAAGACCCTGCCCTCCCAGCCCAGGCCCTGCTGCCCACCCTGGGCTTGGGTCAGCAGGGAACACGGCACTGGGGCTGAGCCCAGAGGGCCCACAGGCTGGGTAAGCTTCGCCGTGGGCCGCCACATGGGGCAGCAGAGCATTTGGTACCCTGTGCCCAGGGACCAGGCCCAGAGTCTGAGTGGAGCTCCCCCTGCCGCCGGGAGCAAGGTGCCGGGGGAACACGAGGAGACACAGGTGGGGGGCAGAAACAGGCCGTGGAGGTCCAGGCCCAGTGGAGACAGCAGAAATGAGAACACGGCATCCAGCAGGTAAGGAGCCTGAGACCCAGGGCCTCTGGGCGTCCACAGGTGGACACTACTTTCCCAACAGAAATGTTACCTTTACCCCATGTTGACATTCACAGGAAGAGTGGGTGACACCGTGGGCCTCCACTGCCCACAGTGATGCTGAGGAGGCCGCTCTCCCTTGGGGCAGCACTGGCCCCGACTCACACCCAATGTCCTGTGTGGGAAAGGGGTCTGCCTAGAGGCACAGCACAGCAGGCCTCAGGGGCACGGCCCAAGGCACGGAACAGCCCACCAACGGAAGGCAGCTGGCAGGCGCACCACAGTTGTGCCAGCTGCAACTGTGACAGATATCCTCTCAAAAATAGGAGCGAGAGGGGGCTGGGGTGATAGCTCCGTGGCTCAAGTGCCTGCCTGCCAAGTGCCAGGGAGCGAGGCGTGGGGGCGCGTTCCTGGGGTCCCAGCGACTGGGAAAGCTGAAGCAAGGTCACTTCAGCTCAGGAGTTCAAGGCCAGCCTGGGTTACAGAGCAAGATCCCATCTCAAAAAAAAAAGAAAAAGGAAAAGACAGAATGCAGTAAGCCTGCTACTCAAACAAAGAAGTCACAAGATCGAGCGCCATCAGGAGACTCCAGCTTGGAGTGAAAATTGGCCCTTTGTAAAATTCATACCCACCGCTGTGAGCCTGCTGGCTCCGGGACACCAAAGGCTTTGCTCGCGCCCAGCAGCGGCGGTGCTAACATGATTTCCGGACATCAAAGGCTGAGGCAGGTCTGTGCTGGGGAAATCCACATGCACCAGGAGCAGCGCTTCGTGCCACCCACCGTGGGGAAGATCGTTCAGGGAGGGGGAGACGGCCGAGGCCAGCACGGGACGCGCCTGGAGCTGCAACATGCTCGGGTCCAGCCCGCAGCCACCCGAAGACACTGCCACAGCCACACAGGGAGGCCGTACATCTGTCCCTGAGGCCAGGTTTCATAGCACAGGTGACAGATGGACCACAGGGCCCTGGGCAAATCCAGCTGTCAGGCCCGCACCAGACACCTGGGAGATTTGCAGAGATGTACTTTTCTCACTGAGTTTTTGCTTCAGCGAGTAGAGTTTGTCATAAATTTATTTATTTATCTATGTATGTATGTATGTATGTATGCATGCATGTATGCATGCATGTATGTTACGGCCAGCTCAGCCTGCCCTGGGAGGTGGGGCTAGTGCAGCAAGCATGTGGTGCTAGGGATCAAACTGCGGTCACTGCGGTTTCCTAAGCTTGCCTAAACAGGCGCTTTAGACCACTGAGCTATCTCGCCAACCCCAATGCTACGCATGTTTTTTTTTTTTTGTCTTTTTCCCCCAGTACATGTATATTAATGCACAATTTGTTATTTTTCACAAGGCCTCATAAATGCTCTTCAAGTGTCACCAATCTCTAACGGAAGCATCTGGCCACCCATGGGGAGAGCTGCTCCAGGCTTCCTCCCGCTCTCAGGGGCTGGGCTGGCAATCACCTGTCTCCAAGGGAGCGACTCAGGCGCCAGCAGGACCCACTGACTCCTGCACTGGGAAGACAAGAACAGCAAAGTGCAGCGCAATGGCAGTGATCCTATGGCTTGCGCGTTTTCTAGGACAAAAGACCGTATTGTGCAAGCCGGTTTTGCTGATGCAGATCCTCAGGATTCAGGTTTAACTGCTGTCGCAGCCTGGGGTCTCAGCTCCAAAAAATTCACCATATGCGTAGTGTTTATTCCTGCTCAGACACAATCAAACCGCAGCTAGTAAAGGCAGACAGAGCGGAAGGATGGCAATAATTAGAGCACGATATGTTTTAAGTGTGTACCATCTTTGGATCTTAATGTAATTTATGTTTTACATATGTAATTAGTGTAATTTGACTTGAATAATGGCCATGTGCAACAGCCAGCTCACAAAATGACTGGAGCCAAAGCTGGTCCAGGCATCCCAGCCCACTCTGCAGTTTCTGGATTAAACAAAAGATCCCAGCGCTCTCTGGCAACAGAGAAGCCCAAGGAAGCTAGGGGCCTTGGTGCTGCCTCCAATCCCAACACTGGAGAGGCTGGGGCAGGAGGGCCAGCAGGAGTCCAAGGCCAGTGTGGGCTCCACAGCAAGACCCTGCCTCCTGCCCCAAGAGAGCAGGGCAGAGGGTCCCTGAGACCAAACCCTCCAGCACTGCTGATACTGACTGAGTCCCAGCAGCAGAGGAAGCCCATACTGGCAGCTCCCAGCAGCCCTGGGAGCCCAGCCTGGCAGCAGACAGGGTCAGCTGAGGGAGGGGCACAAGTGTTGCCACACACTGTCTGTGACCCAGCACTTGCTGAGCTCTTAGCTGATGACCAGAGCCCCAGAGGTGCCAGTGGCCTCCCTGTGGCAGCACCAAGCACATGGGGAGGCAGTGGCAGTGTAGGTGCAGATACAAGCGGCACCAGCAGGGCTTCACTCACCAAGAGCCATGGGTGGGGGCCAGGCAAAGGCCCCAGGGCAGGCTGAAGGACAGCACGGCCTGGGACCCCAGCAGGGTGCAGCAGGCCACTACCCAAGGGGCCAGCAGGAAGGGGACAATTGACACTGACAACCAGCTCCTGAGCAGGGTGGACTGTGGCAAGGCCCTCAAGCAGGATGATGGGGTGCAGGCTGCAGGGTGTACAGCCAGCTGCAGCTTTGGGACCGCATGGGGCGACATGAGGCTGCTCTCAGTCAGAGGGAGCAGGCCAGGCCAGACAGAGCAGAGAGGCCCAGGGCAGGAAGAGGGGCTCCCCAGTAGAGGCAGTGGGCCCCCAGGCAGCCATGATGAAGGGACAGGGCCCACACTGCCGTGTGCACAGCACAGGTGGCCTGGGCCTCCTCCCCAGGAGTGAAGGCCCCAAGTTTAGTGTGGGGCTCTGTCCTCTGCCAGGCACCCCACCTGCCCTCTCCAGGCTTCCAGACCAGCAAGTTCCAAACTGGAACCCCGGGCCCACTCCATCCAGCATCTGGCCAGGGACTCCAAGTGGCTGCTCCCACCTCACCCCACTCACCCCAGGATTCAGGATCTGCAGCACAATGACAACACATTGGCCCTAACTGAAGCAGAGACGGACAGGCATGGTGCCAAGGGTCTGGTGCCCGTCCCATATGAACTTCTTCCAGCCACCCTCCAGGGAAGGGCTGGGGTTGCCCGGCTCGGGGGAGGTGTGGTGTCACCACAGGACGCCGGGACATCAAGGCACCTAGGCACTTCTGGCAAAGGACTGTAAGAGGAGCCCTGGTGGGAAGGTCTTGCTTCTCCAAGCTGCTCCCCCCCCACACACCCCGGCACCAAAGCACTGAAGCATGCCCCATCCAGACTTCAGGGCCCAGAGCTGGGCCTGCAGACCCCAAGACGCTGGGGCAGAGGCCCTGCAGGTGTGGCTCCTCTCGCTGTCACCTACCAGGACCTTGGAAAGCCCTCCTGGATGTGCTGGAGCTCCACCCTGTGGGCACTGCGGGGGGGGGGGTGCTTAGAAGGTTCCCCAGATGAGTGAGAACAGGGACTGAGTTGGGGTACTGCCTAGTTCTGTTCCAGGACAGGGCAGCAGGAGGCAGTGCTGACCCTGAACTCGCCACTTCCCACATGCCAGTGAGCAGAGTCCTGAGCACTGCGTCAGCCGGAAGCTCAGCCCACTCCGGATGGTACTGCCTCCCTGACTGTTGTGTCTGTTCGTCTTGTGCCGCTAAGCACTGAACTAAGGGCCTTCGCACTAAGCTGCATCCCCAGACAGCTTTGCTTTGCTTTGTCTTCTCTTTTTGAGACAGGGTCTCGCTATGCAGTTCAGGATGGTCTTGAGCTTATTTTTATAGCCCAGGCTGATCTCAAACTTGCACCGATCCTCCTGCCTCAGCCTCCCAAGTGCTGGGATTACAGGCATGTGCCACCGCACCTGTCTTTTTTATTTTGAGACAGGGTGTTCAGTTGCTAAGTAGCCCATGCAGGCTGGGATAGGCTTTGTGACTCTCCTGCCTCAGCCTCCCATCATGCTGGGATTGCCGACAGAAGCTCCCACATCTGGCTGCTGCCCCGACCTGAAACCTAAAGGCCCTGAGGCAGCCAGGAGTGGTTGGAAGTGGTGGGTGGTGGGCTCTGCCTCATCTCTTCACACAGGTCCAGGGTGAGAAACGTCGTGCCACCAGAAGTTAGCCTACCCCACACCCTCCCCAGCCACCTCCTCCCGGGAATTGGAGCTTGGCCTCGCTGGGCGAGGAGTGCAGGCTCTCCTGGCCCCAAGTGCAGGCTCTCCTGACCCCAGACTCTGTCGCTCCACCTGTCTGGTGGCAGGCTGAGGCCCTGCCCACACCATACCTGCAGGCGGCAGAGACCAAGGTCCCGAACACCAGCTGCGTCCCTGCAAGGGCAAAACACAGGGCTTCGAGGGCCCCAACACGCTCCCTGCAAACCCAGTCACAGGCCCCACCCGTCTGTGCAGAGCCTCAGGACAGATCTGATCTTCTGGCACTATCCCAGGTGCCCATTCAGAATGGATGGATGCTGTTTCCAGGCCTCTCTGGCCTCACCCACTGCCCACTGGGTGCCCACTGGGTGCCCCCTGGGTGCCCACCTACAACCCGCCCCTTCTCCATCCCCACTCAGGTGCAGATGATGGCCCCTGCTCTGTCTCAGGAAGGAATCATGTCTTCCTGTCCCCACCAGCACAGGCACAGCCAGGACCTGGCCAAGGGCCCCACCTATGCTCCAGAGCAGCCTGCCCACCCTCACTCCCAGGGTAGCACGAGGCTCTGCACCCAGCCCAGGATGGATGCCACGCACAAAGCCCCTTTCTTGGCAACCCCGAGCTCCCACCTCATGGGCCTCCAGCCCAGACCACCACCCAGCTTCCCTAAGTACCCAGGCACCTGGCATCAGGCATATAGCCATCCTCACAGAGCTGCAGAGAGCAAGGGGGTCGTGCTGCTGAGAGGACAGTCAGGAGAGGCCCAGAGGGTCGCCTGGGAGCACCCTGTCCCCAGAACAGGAGTGCAACCCAGTGCCCCAGCTGGGTAGGGGGCTGGGAAAGCTGGCTCAGCGGCTCTTCCAGCCCTCCTTCCTGTCCGAGCCCCTGCTCCCTTCCTGCCTTTGTCCTTCCCACCTGCCCGACTTCCGTATGCTGTTGTCCTGGGCGCTGTGTGCTCCTGGCCTTGCACAGCAAAGCCTGTTCCCAACTTGCCGATGTGCGCCCCCTGGTCTGCTGCTGATGCTGGTGCGCACCTAGCAGGGAACGCAGACGTGGAGCCTTCAAGATGAGCGTGCCCTGCCCCTGCCTGCCCCCACTGTTGTGAGCTGCAGGGCTGCCCCCTGGAGGCGTGGCCTGTTTCGCGGAAGACAGAAGAATGCCCATCCCAGAACCCCGATCCAGCCCGCACCTCCACGAAATTCCAGCATCCGTGTGCTGGGCCCTAGCACAGGACGTCCTGGCGAAACGGCTGATTTCGAGCTCCATCCAGGCCCAGACCATCGAGGCCCGGGCATTGCCGAGGGGATGGTGTGACCCTCTGGCAAATGACCAAATGCCAGGCCGGAAGCACGTCTGGGTGCGGTCACCAAGAGGCTTGCTTGGAGGGGCTAACAGGTTAAAGACGGGGCAACTGCTGGTGGCCCAGAGGAAGAGGCAGAGATCAGAGCCCAAGGCTAGGGCTGGGCCCGTCCATCACCTCTTTCCTGGGCTGTAGCTGCTCTCTGGAAAGCTACTGAGTTCTACCAGGGCCTCAGAGCATGGCGACTCTGGATGGGGAGGCGCATGGCAGCAAGGGACAGATGCCTCCCTCCAGCAAGAGCCCTCGTCGCCACCCAGTGCAGGACAAAGCAAAGCTGCTGCAGAGAGGGCCACGGGGCTGATCTGGGACGAAGACACCTCTCCGGCGTCTCTGAGGCCGGTCCAGCGTGTTGGTCTCCCAGGCTCGCCCAGGACAAGCTCCGCAGCGACTTGTAAGGCACACGCGGGCCGACGGCGCCCCCTGCCGGCCCTAACGGGCTCCTCCCTCCGAAGGGTGCTCCTTGGGAGCTCGTTCCCGAACCTAGAGCCCACGTTCCCGGGCCCACTCTATGCGGTCTTGGTGTAGTAGCGGCAGCAGGAGACCAGGACCGGACACGAGGGAAGCCCATCCTCCGAGGGACCTTCCTGCTGCGGAACCACTCCGACCGGAGGCTGAGCCCCAAGATAGCACCGAAACTGGGGCAGCATCCCGTACAGCCCCGCGCGCGGCGACAGAGGCCGTCCCACACTATCCTCTAGCGGTCATCCCATCCCTCCCGCGGTTGCCTAAGGCCTGCGATCTGGGATCGGCGATGCGCCTCGCCCACCAACAAGACCCGCCCCCTGCAGACTTCGTCCCCCTCGTGGCCCTGCCCACTCCCGCCCTGCTCCCATTCACCCTCCCAGCGATCAGTTCCTCCGCGGGAGCAGAGATGCCTAGGGGCCTCGGGGATCCCGCAGGCCTGGTCCCACCCGGGCCTGCCTCTACCTTGTCCTTCCCAGGCCCCGCCCCTAGGCGGTGACCCCGCCCCTGGCCTCCCTCCGCCTCTGAGTCTAGCCCCGCCTCCACATCGCCTCCTGTCTGGCCAGTCCCGGCCGCGCTCCGCCTCTTCCCGGCATGATTCCCTCCGGCCCCGCCTCCTTCTGCATGTCGCACAAGGCCTGCGCCGCTTGTCGAGCCACGTTGCGCGTCATCACTGCGCAGCCGCAGCGGTGCGTTCCGGACTGTGGACATTGTGGTCATGGCACGGGCAGCCAGTCCTCCCGAGGTGATCCGCGCGGCACAGAAGGACGAGTACTACCGTGGTGGGCTGCGGAGCTCAGCAGGCGGTGCCCTGCACAGCCTGGCAGGTGGGCGCGCCAAGAGCAGGCGTCTATACCTATGGGCAGACCCCCGGCCCCGCAGCAGCGTGGCGCTGCCCCTGGCTTGGGATCAGGAGTGGAGGGGGGCGCGCCTTGGCGGGCGGTAGTTAGAGGACGATCAGAGCAGATGGTGTTAAGTACTGTAGTTCACAAACAGCACTTACTCTATGCTAGGTACTGTTCTTGGGGCTTTTCAAGCGTATATTCGGGTAGTCCCCGAAAGCCCCACTTTTCTAACAGGTGCGCAGTGGAGATTCCAGAGATCCCAGAGAAGTGTAGAGCTCCGATTTTATGCTAGACAGATGGTCTCCAGTCAGCCCTCTTGGCTTTCCTCTGGCTGTGTGCTCCAGAAAAGCTACCGAGTGGGGAGTTTTTGGGAGGCGTCCATGTTCCAGGAAGCTGGAGAGGGAGACAAGGCAGGGCCCGCTAAGTGGACGTCAGGGGAGGCTGGCGACAGAGACAAGTGGTTGACAGTCGTCTGCACTTCCTGGAGCGGGGTTTGGACAAGGGAAGTGGCTGACCCTAATCCAGACGACCCCTGCCCTTCCTAGGAGTAATGACTTTCTCCCTCAGGTGCAAAGAAATGGCTGGAGTGGAGGAAGGAGATTGAGCTGCTCTCAGATGTGGCTTACTTTGGCCTCACCACACTGGCAGGTAGCAGGCCCCGGCAGACCCTTGAGGGCCCCACAACTCATCTGGGTCAGAGGACAGTAGGATAGTGGGGGCATGTTGGCCCTGGGAAGGAAGGGATCTGGGCGGGAGGCACTGCCTAGAGCATCTTGCTGCCTGTGGCCTCTCATTTCACCCTATTTTGTGCGTCTGGAAACCAAGGCATTTTGTTTCCAGGATACTGGCCTTCATGCCGCAAGTGTGTCACGGTGCTTACCTGTTGCAGGGGTGCTAGCAGTGAGGACCTGCTGGGACAGTGTGGATCCCTTAGGAAAGAGCTGTCCAGGAAGCCCTCCGGAGTGGGATCCCAGCCCAGCACCCACTCTTCCACTCTGGCTGGAAGCAGATGATGAGCACCAGGAGACTGTAGTGCCGTCTCCTGGGAAGTGATGAGCACTTTAGGGATAAGGCCAGGTCTGGGGCAAGGGGGAGCACTTCCCAGACAGCCAGCAGCTGGAACTAAACCTCGGAAAGGGAGGCTCCTCAGCAGCCTGCGAAGACCCAAGGGGTTTGTGGGCTTTCCTTGTAAAGGACAAGGTATCATGAAGACATTGACAGGAGTTAGGCCAGCAACTGGCTGTAACCAGACCAACATGACAGATGGAGGCAGGCAGAGGGACTGTCACATGGTCTGCCGCTGGTCTTGATGAGACCCTTGGGGAAGAGTTGGGAACAAGGACCAACATCACCTTCAGCAGGGACAGGAAGCTGGCTACTGGAGGGGGTGGGAGGCCAGAACCTCGCTCTCGCAGGGTGAGTTGAAGTGTTTACCTGAATCCCCGTGGCGACCTAGCCGGCAGCTGGGCTGGACAGACCTGGTCCTCCTCGGCCATGAATTGTGGCTGCACCAGTGCATGTGGAAAGTGGGCAGCCATGAGACTGAGCCATTGGCTCGGGCAGGAGATACGTAGAGGAAGGACAGCAAAAGAGACGGGAAAGCAGCACAGGAATGGAGTGGGCAACGTAGGCCGGGTGTTGGGAACTGAGGCAGCTGCAGGGCTGTGAACCTCTACCTGAGGCCACGGCAGGCCCATGGAGACTATGATGACCTGGGCCAGGCCCCAGGTGGCTGAGGGAGGCGTGCTGGACCTGCAAGCCTGTCCCCGAGGCAGGCCCTCACCTGTGCACGCCTATCCTCATCCCTCATCCTCCCAGGCTATCAGACACTCGGGGAGGAGTATGTGGGCATCATCCAGGTGGACCCCTCCGGGCAGCGCGTGCCCTCCAGGCTCCGCCGAAGTGTGCTGGTCGTACTCCATGCAGTCCTGCCCTACCTGCTGGACAAGGTCCTGTTGCCGCTGGAGCAGGAGCTACAGGTCGATGGCGACGGAGCCCGGGCCTTGCAGAGCAACCTGGTGCCCAGTGGGCGCAGCCGGTCTGGGCCACGGCGTTGGATGCGCCGCCATGTAGCCGCGCTGACCGAGCAGCAGAGGAAGATGCTGCAGCGAGTGACCTTTGTCCTCAGGCAGGGCCTCGCCTGCCTCCACCGGCTCCATATTGCCTGGTTTTACATCCACGGTGTCTTCTACCACCTGGCCAAGAGGCTTTCGGGGATCACCTACGTAAGTAGCTGTGCCAAGGGGCCAGCGCTCTGTGCTCTGGCCACCCCACTGCTGCTGCTCAGTCTGCATCTCCCAGCACACCCCACAGTGCCATACTGTGGCACAATCCTGGCCTGCTGTTCCATCTCAAGGCTGGGACCGAGACCCTCCACTTGGAAAACTGGAGGTCCTTGCCAGGTTCATTTTGCCCAAGACCCAGAGCAAGTCAGGCCAGACAGAGCCCGTCAGTGCTGAGGGAATAGCAAGCTCCCCTTCCTGCAGCCAGCGCTGACCAACGGAGCCTTGGGCAATCAGCACATGGCTCAGGGCTGCCGCATGCAGCTGGGCCCTAGCCCACGCCCCACCAGCTCCAGCCAGCAGCCCAGACTGAGAAGCAGGCTCCTGAGCCAGGGACATCCTTCCAAAGGGACCCAGGGTGGTGGAGGCTTCAGGCATCCCCGCTGGCCCTCCCTATTCCTCCCCTCCCCATGCCCACATCTTCCCGTCCAGCGCCCCACAGATGCCCTTGGTGCCCTGCTCACCCAGAGCCTCAGTCCAGGCCTGCCTTGCCCTCCCCATATCCCCTCCCTCACAGCCAGATCACTCCCTTACGAGCTGGGTCAGGTGCCAGGTCTGGGTGTGGCCAGGCTTTCAGACCTTGCAGGAACTGAGATTAACCAAGCAGCTCTTTTTCTGTGGAGAGCCACTGTCACCCTCACAGGAGCTGGGGCAGGCACAGGGCACTCTCTGGGGCCCAGTGGGAAGACGGGAGAGAACAGGCAGTTTCTCCAGTGACATAGCCAGAAGTTGCCATGGGAGACCCTGGGATGGTGTCCCTGGAAGGGTGTGTGCCCCACTAAAAAGGACAGCCTCCTGTTACCCCAACACTCACACTGGTGCTCCTCTGACTGATGTCTGCAGTCCTCCGCAAGGTGGGTCCCAGATGATCCCCGAACCCTCACCCACTCGGCCTTGTCGCTCAGATCTGTGCAGACACCTGGAAGTTGGCCTCAGTGGGGACCCTTGGGCCGTGCAAACCCAGGACCCTGCTAGTCTCATCCTTTGGATGTTCCTGGTACTGACAGCAGAAGGCTAGGGCCCCCCAGGGTCCTGACCCTCCAGGCCACCTGCCTCCACAGCTGCACACCCGCCACCCACCTGGAGAAGACCGGAAAGCGCGCGCCAGCTACCGGCTGCTGGGGCTGATCTCCCTGCTGCACCTGGCACTCTCCTTGTCGCTGCAACTGTACAGCTTCCAGCAGAGGCAGCGCGCCCGCAAGGAGTGGCGGCTGCATCGCAACCTGTCCCACCGCAGGTGCGTGGTCTGGGGAACCCTCAGAGGGTGAGCCCATTGGGTAGTACCCTCACCGGTGTCCTGTCCTCAGGAGCTCCCTGGAAGACCGGGTGGCCTCCAGAGCCCCACTGTGCACCCTGTGCCTGGAGGAGCGCAGGCACTCGACAGCCACGCCATGCGGCCACCTCTTCTGCTGGGAGTGCATCACTGAGTGGTGCAGCACCAAGGTATGCAGCCTGGGGGAACCCCTGGGCAGCGGGGCAGCAACGGGGCACTCCTGGCTTTGGGTCCCATCCAGAGAAGTTGGAAGCACCAGGGCAAGCAGCACAAGGGGTACACAGGAATCCGTGCACTTGGCAGTCCCAGGGCATTTGGTGCACATGGCACCAGACCCTCTTCCCCACAGGAGACGTACCCTAGGGGCGAAGGATATACTGCCAGTCCCACACAGCTGGGTCCTCGGAGATGCCCAGCCAGAAGCGAGGGCTGTGGGTACAAGTGTGGCCTCTGGCTCCAGCCAACCTGGCAGCAGGTGTTCAGGACAGCATTCACTCCTAACAGGTGTGGCAGGGCAGTCGGGGCACAAGTGTGGGGACCATGTGCTCCTTTCTAAGCACAGAGCAAGCCCTGTGTCCAGCAGGCAGACCCCAGAGTTCCTCCATGGAGGAAGCAGCAGCTCTGGCCAGATTCCTGTCCTGCGAGGCCCAGGGTGCCAGAAGCCCTGCAGGGAGGGCCCCCTGCTGAGGTTGCTGCGTACCACCTTGACCCGCTTCTACACGCACACTCAAGACCCTCTGGAAAAGGCTGTCCACCAAGAGTTGTGGGAATCGGCCTGTGTGCAGTGAGGCACGGGCAGAAGGTGGTGGGCAGGTGTGGGTGGGTATGCAGGGCCAGCTGACAGGCTGTCCACAACCATCCCTCTCCCCACAGATGGAGTGTCCCCTCTGCAGGGAAAAGTTCCCTCCCCAGAAGCTTGTCTACCTGCGGCACTACCGCTGAGCCACACCAGGGGCTTCGAGAAGTGGCTAAAGAAACAAGCCTGGAGAGAAGTTGTCCTCAAGCTTAACTAGCTGCACAGAAATTATAAAATCCTCACACCTTGTCACACAAGCCGCCATGCCAGAGTCCAAGGCTCTAGCACAGGGCCTTCAGAACTCCATCTAGGAGGGGCCTAAGACCCTGGGGGGGCAGGTGTGCGCTGCTCTGGACCCTAGCCATCTGAGCCACAGAGCTGAGAGCATGTGACATTAGCCAGATGCTTTTATTTGCTGGACATTAGCACGCTCACACCAGGCTGTGCAAAGAGCCGAGTGCCTGGCCAGTGTGGTGACAGCCAGGACGGAACACCTCTGGGCCTCGCTGTACACACACCAGCCAGGGCTCAGCACCTCTGAGATGTTTGGCACACACTATTCAATACTATGTTCTTTTTTTTTTTTTTTGTGGGACCAGGGTTCGAACTCACGACCTTGCACTTGCCCAGCAGGCACTTGTGCCTCGGAGCTATCTCCCCAGCCCCTCAATACTATGTTCTGTGCTGCTTGTTTTAAAAAACAGGAGTTGTGCTCTGCTGGCAGGCACAGCCAACTCCGCACACATCCTTGGGGGGCAGCTGTGTGCCCAAGCAGTGACACAGGCAGCACCGCCTTGGCTGTCTTCAGCCTCTTTCCCACCTTGCTTAGTACTTCTACGTTTTTTAAATTAACAGTTAGCATTACCAGAGCAACAGCTTGGCCTCAGTGACTCACAGAAGACTGGCCCGGAAGGGTTTCCAAGTAAGGCCTCTAAGCTCCCGCGCTGATCTCAGGGCTTTGGTCTTCAAGGCCAGGAGGGCTGCTCTTGGGGTGCCACAGGCCTCCCAGTCCCCACAGGAAGGTGGTCCCCATGGAGAGCCCTACCTCTTGCTCTGGCTTACACCACTCCCTACAGTTGAGGCCTGACCACAAGCCAGGGAAATGAGGTCCAGAGTTTGAAAATTGCAGTTTCTACTCCCACACACTAACAGGTAGTGAGAATGTCCTATGATGTAGTGGAGTAGAATCTCAGGGCCTAAACGTGGGCTCTCAGAGGAGATCGGGTCCAGGTATACAAAATTTAGCAAAAGAAAATGCAGACAACTGAGACACAGCACTGACACTACCAGGGGATGGGTCAAGTCACCCAAGTGGGTGCCTGACCTGGCTGCATCTGGATGTCCACAGCTGGGGGCGTTGTCCTACTGGCCAAATGCTTCACCTCCCAGGGAAGCCAACAGACACTGGGCTTTGGGGCAGTGACCCATGTTTGAGATGAAGACTACACAAGCAAGGGGACATTGTCTTTAATAAAGTTGGAATTAAAAAGTCAATTAGTAGTAAAATGTTTATCACATCAAAAAAGCAAACATGCAGTAGTAGGTTGTGTCTCCCCCACAGGAAGTGGAAAGCCGGGCCAACCTGCATCCTGGTCTGTGTTGACCAGGTCTGATCTTTCCTTACCGGGTCTGCTGCTCGAGCACAAATTTAAATTAATCAAAATCAAACTAGGTATCAAAGAAATGTGTCAAAATAATCTCAAACAATTAAAATAGAATATATATATTTATAATTCCAGGCCCTCAGAAGCAGGGTAGCTAAGAACAGAGTCATCATGGTAGAGGCCAACAGGAGCCATCTCCAGTGAGATGAACATTGGAAACTGGCATGAGAACCGCGGGCCACGAGCTCTGCCTTCATGGCCTCAGCCCTTCTCCACACCAGCTGGGCTGGCTCCGGCAGCGGGAGGGGTCCTGGGCAGCAGGATGGCGGCCAGCTTCCTGCCCTCCCACCCGCCTTGCCCCGGCCCCGAGCCCACCATTTACTATAATTCCATATGCCGGGAAACATGAAAATCGCTGAAGAGGAAATCGTAATTTGGTTTAAATGCCAGTTTCTTCAAGAACCTGATATTTCAGTTACAAATCATTGAGGCTTCCTTTTAAAAAGAAAATCCGACTCCCTCATAATCAACTACTTTATGTGAAGAAAAGGCATTGTTACAATGGCTCAAAACCGGTCTTGACCAGGTGAGTGACTCAGCCCAGCTTCTAACTGGCAAACGTCTTGCCCACGTCCTCCTTCCCTTTGTACCTCCTCTTCCCGTGTGTGAATGGTATGTACCGGTATTTAATCATGTGCTGGGAAAATAAACAGAACAAACTCCGTTACTTCCACATTCCTCCCTGGCGTCAACAGCCGAACACACTGCCTCCATCTCTTGCACGCGTCACAACCACCGTCAGCATGCTGATGGGTCTGAGCGGGGCATGGGGGCACACAGCTAGAAGCCCAGCACTGGGGAGGCTGACGCAGAGGATCACTGAGTTCTAGGCCAGCCTGGACTATACACTGAGACACTGTCTCAAAATGAACAAAAGAAAAAAGGTGCCAATGACAACGTCTCCAAGCTCCCCACCAATGTAGCAGCCCTCGGATCTGCTGAGCCCTGAGGTCCTGGCAACTCAGGAAGCCTCATGCAGGAATGCCCAAGGGCAGAGGCCAGCAGGAGGGGGGCACACGGCTGCACTTCACAGACCTAGCCGAGCTCTTAGTGGACATCCCTGCTCCTCCTCAGCAGACACACAGGCCCTGAGCTCAAGCAGGAAGGGCACGAGGCACCTTGGCCCACACACCTCCCCAGCTCCCACCTGCTGCCCAAGTCCCAGCCCGAGCTCCAGCCTGGAGCCCCCACCACCCCGCAGTGCCCCCGCTGCAGCGGCAGGGCAGCACCCGTGTCTTTACCTTTATTTGCCTCTTCATTGTGATACAGAAAAGCATAATGAAGTACATCACCAGGATTGGCCAGAACACTGGCACGTTGAAAGCCTCGAAGAAGGTGCAGACCATAGCCACGAGGATGCCCTTCGTCGCTGCATGCCTTGGGTCAAGGGCAGAGATTAGTGCCACCACTTTCGGCAGGTACCAGGCTCCTTCTGACCACCTTCCATGCCCTGGCTGCACCTATCTTTGCCCCCATTTAAGCATCCACACGAACTGCAGCCCTACTGGGGAACAGCATGGGGTCTTTGGGTCACCACAGCGCTACGCTTCTCTGAGTCCCCTGAGAGTTATGTCATCTTCAACCTACAGAAGCACGGACACCCACGCTGAAGCCGGCGCATGCACCAGCCATGCAGACCCTTGGTCTCACTTCAGTGTCAGACCCAGACCCCACCATCAACCTGACCTCCAAAATCTCCATCTCCAACAGAACAAAGCCCTCCCCACCCGGCCTCTGACACCATCTCCTGTGGGCACAGCACTGCAGAGCGGAGGCTTCAGGAACCTGGCCTGCTCAGCTCAGGAACTAAGTCACAACTGTTCAGCACCAAGGTGAGGAGGCTGCAGTGTAAGCCCCTGGCCAAGGGGGCACTAGGAGCCATCCCTGCTGTTCTCGCCCTGCTCCTACCACCTACCGAAGTCTGGTCTGCCTAAAGACCAAAGCCCCAAGGGTGGCCCTGCACAACCCCCACACCTCTGCTCAGGACACATGCCCCAAGGGCCCAGACAGAAAGCTGGCCTGCCCCTGCTGGCCATAGAGGCTGCCTGCACCTGCCTGCCCCAAATCCTAACCACTGGTGCCAACCCGAAGCTCAAGAGAATGCCCCAAGGTGCGTTCCCCAAGCCCATGTCACACCCCAGCCCAGGGCAAGGTCCTCCACAACAAAACTTCTCTTGTTTAACAAGTTTAAATTGCTTGCTGACCAGAACAAAGATTAATCTGCGCCCAGGGTTGGCCACATCTGAACACAGGCACTTCCACAAGTGCTGGGAGCACTGACATCTGACATGCCAGCACAGAGGCACAGCAAGCACGGAGACAGACACGCTGTGCACGTGGACAGCAACGTCCCACCACGCCCCATAAACACAGGAGTACAGATGTCTGGTGAAAATTAAAGACTTACTGTTTAAAAGCTTAATAAAAGAGAAAAAGAAATGCTCACCAAAATTTAAACTCTGGAAGCCTTCGAATGAAGGGGCGGAATTCCTCGTTCTGCTTGGTTGGCAATGAAGGACCGTCATCTAGAGCAGGGTATTGGTCAGCGACAGCTCGAGGCTTTAGCTATGCCTGCTTTGTTTTGCTGCTCTGCCTCTTGGCTTCTCGCCTCTACCACATCCCTAGGAGCTCCTAAGAACCTCTGAGCTGCCAGGCCTCGCACATGGCAACGTAGCCCTGTCTCCCGTAACCAAACGTAAAGTGAGTTTGCAGCCAATATACAAATCAACTTGACGCTTTACAAAATCTGACTCACTTTTCTTCCTAAGAAGTCCCCTGGACCTTTTAAATGAGTAAAAAAGTTCAGCTACACAGACGTCTGGTCCACTGTGCTCGGTGCAGGCTCATAACGCAAGTAAGACACACCACTCACAGCACGCTCGGAGGAGCGCAGGGCTGTGGCCCATCCAACATGAGGTGCGCAGGACACTCAGCGCAGCTGGCCACACCCACCCCCCACAGCCCCCCAGAGTAACGAGGCCAGCGGCCAGGGCCCCTTGGTTCCCTTCCAGCCTGCTCAGACGGCGACCTCCCATTAGTGTCTTCATAGGCTTCTGCTCATCCAATTTGAAAACAGTTTAGAAATAGTACCACTTGTGACAGGGCTGAGCAACAGGGCTTGAGTGGGCCCAAGCAGGCCTGGGACAGTGGGCGACTGCTCTCTAGTGTCACTGGCTGCCCCAGGATATACAAAAACACCACCAACGTCTCAACTCCCAAGAACTTGGAGCTGGCCTGGCCAGTGGCCATCAGGTGCCAGCGGCCTATGGTGGTGGCCACAGTGGGCTGCATGTGCATACCCCTGGGAGAGGAAGCCTGAGGTAACCCTTGAGTACCACAAGGACAGGCCTCGCAGGGCTATCTGTGACACACCAGACTCAGGGGCCCAGGCAAAGCTCTCGGCCCTGTTCATCCTGTCATCAGTCCCAGGACCTTAGAGAAGTCAGAGAGCCCACACGCCTCTGCTCCCTCATCACGGGATGCACAGCCCTCCTGCGGCATGGGGCTAGATGCAGTACCTGAGTCTTCCATCAGGGAGGGGTCCACCTTGGGAGACAGGAACGCTATGAAGAGGTTGAGGTGGTAGATCCCCAGGGCGTAGGTCACAATGTACCAGCCCTGGAAGAGAAGAGGTGAGCACAGTAAATAGCACTGCCACCACCAGCAGGGGCTCCCCAGGCACACTGGGACACTGGAAGCTGCAGGGCGCAAGGCTCACTCTAGAGCCAGAGCAAGGTTATGGTTTCCATGACAGTGAGCAGAGGGTCACCCACAGTGACCATGCCGCTCAGGACACTCTGGGGGCCTCAGTGCCACAGGGGCCGTTCAGGGCGAGCAGCAAACTCCTCTGACAGTCCGGTTGGCCATGGGACACCTGAAGCCCAGGCTCCCAGCCAGGAGGCAGTGGGGACAAATCACAAGCCAGCGAGCACTTAGGGGCTTAGTGCAAGGCAGCAGGGGAGCTGCTGCTCCTGCCCCCCAGCCTGCCAATGCTCCCCATGGCATCAAAGTAGAATTCCAGCTTTTGGTGTATACACAATGGCTGGTCACCTCAGGAACAACTGCCATCACCAGACCGGACTCTGCCTGCGAGAATGGAGGACCAGGGCCTTGGGGCCGAGGCTTCCTCAACCCCACCTCCCCCACAGCCCACAAGTGAACTATCAATCTCAAGTCTGTGCCTACTCAAACGAGTAGGACGAAACCTTCCTGCCTGAAAGTACTCAAGCCAGGGGACTAAAACCACAGGTGGAACATTAACTAATGCACACGTGTCATTACGCTGCCAGGCAGGCCTGGCTGAGGAAAGTGAAACTGCTTGTCACACCTGCCTGGCCACACCCCTAACTTGGAGTTGCCAGGCCAGTCTTTCCATTAGTAGCTCACAAGAAGAAATTTTCACGTTAATTTCAGACCCCGCCCCCCATTCAAGCTGTGCCCCTTCTGTCAACCACAGAGCTGCCACCTCCTCTGAGCTGGGCCTCTTCGAAGGAAGAAAACAGATGCAAACCACAAGACCCGAGTGTCTGCGCTCAGTGAACCTGCACGTGCTGGCCACACCATCCAGCCAATCAGCATGCTGCCCTAGGCAGTGTGCTCCTAAAACCCCCAAAAGACGAAGAGGCAGGAGGGAGCTTTAGACAGCTGTACTTCCCGGGCCCAAGAGCCAACACTTCTCACTGGGCCTGCGAAGGGCCCTGGCCGCTAAGTGCTCAGACGGGAAGAACAGCTTGGGCAGATGCTGCTTGTCCTCAGGGCGTCACGGCAGGGCCCGGAGACTCCAGAGGTGCCTGGTGACAGTGCCTGTGCTGCACCCCACCACCACCTCACAGGCATCATCAGCCATGCCAGAAGCGTGGCTCATGAAGCCTAAACCATCAATGCCACACTGCTCACAGCACCCAAGGTCCATAAACCCATCACTTTGTCTGGGTCAGGACCTCTGCCCTGGGAGGCACACAGCAGGCTCAGGGGGACAGAAGCCCATCATCCCGGAAGGGCACAAGCTGAGGTCAAGACTGGCCTGGGTCTGCTGGGAGCCCTTGTTAAAGATTTACGGTTCTGGGCCAGCGAGATGACTCAATGGTCTAAAACACCTGCGGAGGAAACTTAAGGCAAGTGCTGCGACCGCTCCTCGATCCCTGGCACCACATGCTGCGTACCCCCACCCCAGGGAGGGCTGAGCCAGCCAAAACACAAACAAATAAATGAGGTTTAAGAGAAATTAAAATAAAAATCTTTAAAAAAAAAAAAAGGGGGGGGAGCTGGGGAGATAGCTCCATGGCACAAGTGCCTCCCTGGCAAGTGCAAGGTTGTGAGTTCAAACCCTGGTCCCACAAAAAAAAATAATAATAATAATAAAATAAAGATTTATGGTTCTTCTTGGGAAGAACTGTAAATAAGCCTCTTGAAAGAGACACCTCTGAAATTTTCCCACACTTCTGAACTGGAAGTATTCACTACATACCATTTCTTTATAAATAAACTGCAGCCACAGCACCCGGCCTGGAGTCCACCCCCAAGCTGTGCGGCACAGGCCCACTGCGGCAGACTCACCTGTAACAGGTAAACTCTGATCATGTAGACAAAGCTCAGGCCCAGCGTCACCACCCACCGCACGGCCGTGTAAGGTGTGGACTTGTCCAGCCAGGACTGGTAAATCTGGGGAGGCAGGGGTAGGAAAGCTGAAGCTGAGCCCAGGAACAGCAAAAGATAAAACACTGACACCAAGCAATGACCGGAAATAATCCAGAACATATTTGCAGTAATGTCTCAGACAGGCTCATCCCTTTACCAAAAGTACTACAAACCGCTAGTCAGAGAAGACAGTGTCCCAGCACCAGCCTGAGCAGCAGCCGGGTGAGATTCCGGTACCATGTCCACTACCACTGCTCTAAAGGGACCATGATGGGGAGACCAAGTTTACCCCACAGGAAGCGAAGCAGAGGTCATATGTCTCCAAGTCACATGACAGCGACAGGCCTCCAGCCTAACCTGCGCCCTCAAGCCAGGACCTCTCTCTGCTTCCCTCAAGCGAGGTAAGGCCCTAGCAGCCATGGGCTCACTGAGGGACTCCTCAATATTTTACTATGTGCACATGTACAGGTACACTTGTGTAAGTTTTAATTTTTAACTATGAAGTAATCTTTTAAGTTTAACAATGGAAATTTTCAGTCAGGAGATACATGGACACTCATTACGCAGCTTCTTATTATAGCTTGGCACATGCTACTTTTCAACTTAAAAATTGATTTAAAAAAAAAAAACCTGAGAGTGGTACCTGTCTATAATCCCAGAAGATGGGAGGCTGAGACAAGAGGGCAACACTCTACACTACAAAGCACAATGAGGGTGGCACAAAGAGCCAAAATGAGGGTGGCAGGTGGGGTGGCCACTCAGTGTGAAGGTTTTGGGTTTGATCCACAATACCACAAAAATACAAAATAAAGTATTTTTTAAAAAATAAAATATTAAAAATAGAAAATATTTTAAAAACCACATTCTTTACTTTTCATAATCTCTTATTTATGGAATTGGTACAGGGTCTCACTTATCTAGTGCAGACTCATAGTGATCTTCCTGTCTCAGTCTCCCCAGCGCTGGGACTACAAGGCTGTGCCACCGCACCCAGGCTCAGGAGCCAGCACAGCACCGCACCGCACAGCACAGCACAGCACAGCACAGCTGTGGTACTGAGGAGCGAACCTCTGGGTTCTTACACTTGCCAGGCAGGCACTTAAGACCACTGAGCTATATCTCCAGCCCCCAAAATAAACATTTTTTTTTCCTTTTTTTTTTGTGGGACCAGGGTTTGAACTCACGACCTTGCACTTGCCCAGCAGGCACTTGTGCCTCGGAGCTATCTCCCCAGGCCCTAAACATTTTTAATTAAGCCAAAATATCAGTGTCTGCACCTGCTGCTCTTCACTGAGTGTAAGCACATGGTGTCTGCAGGCAGGCTGCAGACATGACCCAGCACAGTGACCTGCGCCTCTCGGCCTAGCCCCGGCCTGGCTCACATCCTGTTCCAGGAGGGAGCCTGCCTGTGCCACCACCAAGAAGTTCCACATGCTACAAGGCTGAATACACACTTAAGCCAGAGCACACCTGGCTGCCCAGGAGCACCAGTGCCAGCGCCCGGACGACCACTGCCTCGTGCCTCTTGTGGCAACACACTGGACTTGAGCCCACCAGGAAGGTATGTGGGGAGCTGACGGTTTCCTCTCTGAATACTTACAGCAGCCATCTACAAACTCACTCACCTGTCCCAGGCGTGTGAAAAATCTGTACACCACGGATGGCTTCCCATGGACAGAATCTCCAACGCTGTCCCCTTCAGACATCCTGCAACTGAGAGCAACAGAGGGCACCTTCACGTGATGCAGCAAGCGCACAGGCCGTGAACATTCCCCCTTTCCGACCAATCTGCCAAACCAGTTCTTGTGATTCTCAGGGTTTTACCCCAAATCATTGTGTTTTCACATGAATTAACGAAGCACGCAACAGGCCCAGTGGAGGAGGAGGAGGAGGACGCGAGGTGACGGCAGCCACCCTCCGTGCTCCTGGTGGCCCCTGGCTGTGAGGAGATGCTACCCCCATTCTCTCTGTGCCCTGTCCCCGCGGGTCCTTGTAATGGGAGGGTGTGCATTAGCCCATCTGGCCACTGCCCAGGTCCTTATCTTGCCCTGGAGGTAACCCTATCCACTCCTATTTCCACACACTTCTCTGACCCCAGGCAGAATTCACCTGTGAGAACTCAGTGCCAAAGGTCACACATTGCCCTACTGGGTTCTGCACGGCAAGAGAAGGACTAGCACTCCCACCATTTCTCAAGGGAACAGGTCCTGCAAGGGCCAGAGCCCAGCCGACATCAGCTCTCTGCCACAGGAACTCAGGACACGCCCTTCAGACATCACTACCCACTAACAGCAACCTTTGCTACCAGGCCTACTTTGCCACCAGTGGGCCCCTTAGCCAGGAGTGACAGATGCTGGGATACGTGCCTAAGCCCCTTGTGCCCCCACCATTCCATCAGGTCTGGCTTAGGTCCACTATTCTGCGTACCGTGAGCTACAGAGCCCAGCCTGCAACACCACGCTCTCCCAAGCAGCAAGCGCAGACCCAGGTTTCACGCACCACTACCTGAAGCTGGCCGCATCCCTCCCACTTACAGATGTGAGAGGCCTAGCAGTCCAGCGGTCAGCCCACAACGCTGGCAGGAGCCAGAAGCCACACCTGCCCTAGTTACCCACAGTCCTGGCGGCTGCTGGGAATCCCCAGGGCAGGGGAAGCCAGCAGGCCACTGCACGTGGCTCTGGGTCTCAAGTGCATCAGCTTCCAGTCTCAAATGGAAGGTCATCATCTCAGCAGCTCCACAGGCCCCAGTGTCAAGTCTCAGCAAGAAGCGTGGCCACGCTCTCCGGGACGCTCCGGGGCCCCTGAGCACAGTGCCCAGGCACAGCCCGACCAGGAGCCCAGCAGTGGTGGCTCCAGAACGTCCACCCTCCAGGAGGAAGGTGCCTTCTACAGCTGGGATGGTGGGGAGAATCCCGCGCTTAAATGCAGGCTACGCTAGAATGCACCGCTGAGAAGGCCCAACTCACTCAGGGCAAAGCCCGTCCTCAGGAAGCTACCCCAGCCGCGGTCTGCATCCTACCACGCTTGCAAACTTCTTCTACTGTGACCAGTGTTTAGCCCTGAAACACTTCTGCTCGGATTGAGATGATAAAAGCAGTATCAACAGGTAATACTTGGCTCCCACTGGAGAACGTGAGCGGTGCTGCTAAAGCTCCAGACTAACCTGTAGGCAGCCCATGAGAGCACACTAGCCACGTTCCACTTCCCTGGCATCCACGGGAAGACACAGCTCCAGTCTAGGCGGGCACGGTGGCACACATCTGGAATCCTAGCACTCAGGAGGCTGAGGCAGGAGGATCACTGGGAGTCTGAGGCCATGCTGGGCTACAAAGTGAGTTGAAGGCCAACCTGAACTGCACAGCAAGAGCCTGCCTCAAAAACAGACAGAAAGCAGCGAGCAAGCAACCTTCAGAGTCCAGCCACCTGCTTTAGATATCAGTTCTACACTACGCACGGGCCTGAGCTGAACATGCTCCCTAGCAAAAGCTGTGAAATAGCGGGGCTCTGATCTGGGCAAGGGGACAACTGCACATCAGTGCCTTCTGAAGAGCTTCTGAAGAGCAAAGGGCATCCCGTGGTGAGCCTGCAGAGCCTGGTGCAGTATCACAGACAACTAAGCTAGACAGGAATTAACCTATGGACCAACAACGGCTGGGCTCCTGAGGAAGTGCATACAAAAACAGACAACAGAACTGTGTGGCTAGAGGCGCATCTGACCTGCTTCCCTTTTTTTTTTTGGCGGTACAGGGGATTGAACTCAGGACCTTGTGCTTGCCAAGCTAGCAGTTACACTGTTGAGCTATGTCCCAGCCCCCTACTTGCTTCCTATTGGGTCGATTTAGCTGAGCGGCTGTACTTATAATCTTACTGGTTGACACGGCCTGACCCACGTTGTGCTCACCTGATTTTGTGTGCGCTGGCCCATTAAGCACATCAGACTTGTTCTGCATTAGAGCAGCCCTCTCACCAGCTGCTCTACCTCCAAACTTCTCCCTCTGCTCACTGTAAATGGCACCTCCTCCAAGAGGCCCTCCACTCCTGTCCAAACTGACACCAGCCCAACTGTCACACCACCTTGCTTTCATTATGTGTGACAATCGTTTTCTGATACTTTCCTCCATTTCCTCTCAATTTCCATGAACTAGAATACATAAGAGGGGCCTTTGCCTGGCTCCCAGGAGGCTTAACACCTTCACACACATGCTGGGTGAGCGGGCAGTCAGTTCATCACCTATCTGCTGAATATAACTGCTTTACGTTCAGTCGTGAAGAAAGCAAACAAACAGGACAAAACCACTCCAGGCAGACAGCGTGGGTACCAGGCCAGAAACTGTACAGAGACCTCTCTGCCTGTGCGAGAGCTCACTCCTCCCTCCGTAAGCCATCAGTCCTACACAAGAAACCGGCACAGCAGCAGCACGCATCTGGGCGCCACATTCCGCGCGGTGCTGTCTCTCTCTCAACGTCCAGCACAGCAGGTCCTCCCTCGGCCCACCGTGGGCTCCTCCCTCCGGCGGGGGTGACCGTCACAGATCTCCACTTGACTTTTGCACGCTGTGCCCATACTACAGTTACCGCAGCACACATCACGGTCCCACGGGTCAAGCCTCAATCACTGAGGGTCCGATTTTCACTTTTAGGGGCTTCTATCTTTTTAAGAGGTGGCAAATCACCCCAACTAAGACACAGCAGTACAGGACAACCAGTCTTCATCTGAAGAAAAAAGGCCACTGAAGGGTCTCTGGGTGAAGACAACTCTTCGGTCCCTAAGACACCCTAGCCAGGACGCCAACACTAAAACGTGAGCCTAGAGAACTGATTCACTGCCTTATTTGGGATATTACAACCGGCAATCTTGAGCCGAGGACTGCTCCCCTTCAGCTCACGGCAACGTCTTGGTCCTCAGGCTTAACACTACCCCTACAAGTGAACCCTAAAGGTGTGATGGTCGGCAACAAGAAACCCCGCACAGACGCGCCGCAACTCTCGAGCCTGGCGGGCCGCACCGGCCACCGTCCCCAGCGCCCGCCGGCAGCAGGGCCAGCCCGATCTCCACAGCCGGCCGTCCCCAGCGCGGCCCATACCGTCCATCCTGCCCCTTCTGGGACTCGGCTGTCCCTGCTGCGGCCCCCTGTCCAGTGCCAGGCTCGGCCAGGACCCAACGTTGCCCATGCGTCCCCTCCCGTGGCTCCCACTGCAGGCCGGTGTCCTCTCCAGGGGCCCAACTGTGCCCTCGTGGCCCTACTGGTCCTCTCTACCTCTCCGCTGCCCCCACCCCCCACCCGGCCTGCCGGATCCACCCGCCTGCCCGCGGCCTTGACAGCCAGGAGCGACACCGTCCTGCCGACTCCGCATCCCAGTCCCGCCCCCAGCACCTCGCAGCTCCGCTGCGGCCGAGCCGCGGTCTCCCTCACGACCGCAGAAGAGTGGCGGCGGGCAGGGCGACCGCCGGCGCTCGGCTCGGGCTCCGGGAAGCTGCACGGGAACTTCCGCTCTGTCCAGCGGCACCGCCTCCGGCCTCCAAGATGGCCGTAAGGCGGGACCCAGAGCTCCAACCATTTCCGCTTCCGGTGAGGACGCCACAGCCGTTGGCTGAGCGTCCTCCCAGCGGAAGGGGCGGGATGACAGGAGTGCTCAGAGTTGCACAGGCGCAGTGGCTCCCGCGGGCCCCGGGCCTGAGAACTCCGTTCCGGAAATTGCACTTCTCCCAGCTTGGATCTGACCGCGCCCCCTCGCTACCGAAAGCCAATGGCAAGAGAAAGTCTGGTTGCTAGGGAACGCCTGGCGCCAAGATGGCGGCAGCCGACCGGGGAAGCCCGCGTCCGCTCCAGCGGCCGCCGCTAAACGGTAGGGATTGCGTGCACGGGAAGCCAAGCCCAGAGCCCACCGCCAGCTTCCCTAGCCGCGGCCATGTGCCGTCTTGCAGGGCAAAGTGGTAAAGGGGCGGATGGTGAAGGGGCGGACTCCCCTTAGCCTGCCCTAGGTGGGTGACGCCGGAGGTCTCGCGATCCAGTCAGAAAGATACCGACCCCGAAACCCGAGAAACGAGGCGGTAACGAACCCAAAGTCCAGTCCCGTGCCAGCGGTTCTGGCGGGATCGGTGTCTCTCCGCTGCACCCTTACCAATCCTTGCCTCCACTGCTACCCCACGCCACTTGCGCCCCTGCGGCCTGTGGTTCTTTTCCTCCACACCGGATAGGTGTCGTCCAAGTCCAGAAGCCAGCCAAACCAAGGATGGCTTGGTGACAGCAGAACAAGGCAGCTAGTCCCCATGCAGCCCTGGGGCAGGTCACGGAGCAGTGTGGAAAACCTAGAGAGACTCCCTAGTCCACCCACCGATGGCAGCCAAGTCACAGTGGTAGGTGGTCACTGTCTTCCTTCTCTTCAAATTCAGGTCATGGTGTCTACATATACCCAAACTCCTTCTTCCAATATGAAGGAGAATGGAAGGGAGGAAAGAAACACGGTAAGAAATCTCGGTGATCTCTCCACACGAGCTGCCACCTCAACACTGAAACCTGATTTTCTCGTGGGGCTGGGGAGGGAGCTGCACCAAATGTGCCCCAGCGCCGTGCCCACACAGCGAATGCTGCCAGCCTGCTCAGGGCTGGGGCTGCTGCCACCATGAGGCCATTTCCCAGCTCTGTGGGGGGTCACTGCCCCTAATGTGCGCCAGAGGCTGGCGGAGCTGAGCAAGGGCCGCAGATCCTGGGAGACACCCCTCTATCCACATGCCGCGTTCTACACCTTGGGGCGCTGCACCAGAGGAAGCCACTGGTTGGAAATCCTCCCTAGAGTTTTAGTTTGCTCTTCTCTTCTAGAGTGAAAATTGGTTTTATGCTTTGTTTCTGATTAAAAGAGGTGACCTACTTCTGTAGAAAATCCAACCAATAGAAGAAAGGAAGTTAAAATAAAATTCCCTGGAATACCCTCAACTCGCAGGAGCTCACACCAGGCCTCATGCCCAGGCACACAGCTCCAGGGCACCATCCCAGCTCCCGGCACCCTGCCGCTGGCCCATGGGGCAGATGGGAACTGCAGGTGTTTTGGCGTCTGGACTTCCGGACCCTGCACTTACAGTTCTGTCTCTGTGTGGCTTCTTCTGCTCAGTGCCTGCTAACCATTTTCCCCTGGGAGGGTGGGCTTTTTTAAACCCGTTGGCTCCTAGTATTTTCTGTCTCACCTCTTGGCCTTTATTTTTTTGCCATGTATGTTAGTTACTTTTTGCTCGTTGCTGGGACAAATACCCAACACTCAAAATGAAGGAAGGAAAGGTTTATTTAGCTCACAGTTCGTAGAGGTTTCAGTCCATATTCGGCGGGCCCAAGGCTGAGTGGAGCAGGGCGGAGAGCATCCAGTTCATGGCGGCGGAACAGCAACAAAATGGCGGCAGAGGTAGCCAGCCAACACGGCAGCAGGGCAGCAGCAACAGCTCGAGCTCCAGTCTGTCTCTCTGTCTCTATATTACATTCAGGCTCTCCGCCTTAGCTCCCGCCCTAGGCTACACCCATAATCCCGGAAGTACTTCCACCCATAATCCCATCAGTACTAAAACCCAGAATCCCAGGGATCATGGATCAAGTCTCAAACTCTAGCTGTCCCCGCCCAATGACTCCATGAGGCTTTGGGGGGACAACTAAACATAAACCATAACACCATGCTTCTTATTTTCGTGCAAACATCAAGCAGTTCAGGCTCACACACAAGGCTGCTGTCAGACTCCTAATGGCTACCTACGTTTCAGACTACCTCTGCCAGCACTGTGCCGGATCCCCACATGGGCAGAGTTCTGTCCACGTCCCTCTGAGGATGCGGGGAACAGGGTCTCATCTGCTGTCCCTGCCTCTGTGGCCATTCTAGCTAAGGAAGTAGGGGCTCAAGAATATTTCCAGGGCCCGGTGGGATGGCTCAGTGGTCTAAAGCGCCTGCTTGGGAAAGCTTGGGCGGCTTCAGTGACCGCGGTTCAATCCCCCGCACCACATGCTGTGCCCGCCCTGCCCTCGGGGCAGGATGAGCCAGCCATAAAAATGAGTGAATAAACAAACAAAGGTTCTGAAACAAGAAAAAAAAAAAAAAAAAAGAATATTTCCAGATTGAGGGCTGGAGAGATAGCTCAATAGAATAAACGCTTGCCTAGTACCACAAAATAAGTATATATAGAGAGAGATATATAGATATATGAATATTTCCAGGCCATTCTGAGGAGTTTTTAGATGAATGTGGAATACATGGGTGAGTTTGTGAAGAGCACGTGTTGGACAAGCAGTAGAGCCAGCGTGAAGGCTGCGGTTTTGGAGCCAAAGTCTTTGAGAAATCTCAGTGACTGCCAGCCCCTCGGCCGCACGCCCAGTCACCATCTGACTTTCCTTTGCACAATGGCTTCTCTTCCTAGGTCACGGGAAGTTGGTGTTTAAGGATGGGAGTTATTACGAAGGTGAATTCGTGGACGGAGAGATCACAGGGCAAGGCTGCCGGTACTGGGCCTGGTCAGGTCAGCATTGGAGGTGGTGGACAGGCTCCTGACCCCTATCCCAGCCTTTTTGGGGAGGCCAGTCCCCAACTGTGACGCAGAAGCTGCTGTGTGAATGGCCCTCAGGTTCCCCTAACTCAGAGGGACAACAGGGTGCAGGCTTGGGCACATGGTGTGGGCCCCGAAGCTTGGGTAGCCTTTATGCCTGGCCTGAGGCTCCATAAGGACCCCTAGAAGGGGCTGTGCGCTCACCTCTACAGGGGCCTCCAGCTTCTTCTCCATGACACTTTGTTGGAATAAAGTGCTGCTGTCCCAAACTTGGCAGTTTTCTTCTTTAAAGATATTTCCCCATAACCTATGCCCAGTGAGGAAACCCGCTTTTCAGCCCCCTTGCCCATGGCCTGGGCATCATCCAGAGCCTCAGACTGTCGGGGTAGCATGTGGTCCATGCCCATGGGAGCTTCCCTTGCATTCAGCTTCCGGGTGCCTTTTCTGTTGTTGTTAACTAACTTTCTTTCTTCTTTCTTTCTTTCTTTCTTTCTTTCTTCTTTCTTTCTTTGTTATGGCCAGCTCAGCCTCCCTGGGCATGGGACTAGCACAACATGTGGTGCCTGGGATCGAACTGAGGTCCCTGTGGTTGTCTAAGTTTGCCTAAGCAGGCTCGACTGCTGAGCTATCTCACCCAACCCTCCAGTTGCCTTTTAAAAGCCCAGGGAAAAGGCTGGGGAGATAGTTCACCTGTCTAAGCACCTGTCGGGCAAGCACAAGGACCCGGGTTTGATGCCAGCCCTGGAACCAGGCGCGGTGGCACATGTCTATAATCCCAGCACTGGAGAAGCTGAGACAGGAGATGACTGAGTCTGAACTGTGTAGCAAGACCCTGTGCCAAATAAATAAATAAAAGATTTTTAAAAGCCCAGGGAGGCCAAGCATGGTACCTGCCTTTAATCCCAGTGATCTCAAAAATAGGAAGGGCCTTGGAACATATCTGGGTGACACATCAGTCTGCCCAGTATGTGTCAGGCCCTGAGTGACAGCCCCAGTACCATGCACAAGGCCATCCCACATCCTGTCCCCAGGTGCCTGTAGGAAGGGTCACTGAGGTCAGTCTGCAGTCCTCATGAGCAGGGACGATCAGGCCATGTCTTGGTGTTCCTGTTCTACTGACCACAACGAGTGGCCTAGAGACAAGGACAGCCATTGGTCAAGGGGAAGGGGACCTGAGCTGCCAGTGACCCCTCCTCCTCCTCTGTACCCAGGGAACACGTACTCTGGACAATTTGTTTTGGGAGAGCCTCAAGGACATGGCGTGCTGACATATGGAGCTGGGGGCCGCTACGAAGGGGAGCTCCGCTGTGGCCTCAGGGAAGGTCTGACTCACGGAGCTCATTTGTTCATTTGTTCATTTGCGGGTGCAGGGGGAGCCCAGTTACCTATCTGGGAAACGCTACCCCAGCCCATCAAGCTACCAAGGTTGGGAAGGGAGGGACTAGCCTGCTCAGGGTGCCCAGATGGTGGATCCGCTGCTCAGTCCAGGGCCCTGCACCCCAGAAGCCCCATCCTGCCAAGCGCTCTGCCGCTCTGCCGCTGTGTGGTGTGCTGCCCGCCACCGAGGGGCTCACACCTAGCTCTGCCAAGCTCTCGTGTTTTCCCTCTCTCAGAGATTGGGTCTGCGGGCCCCACATGAGGCATCCACTCAGAGCCACCTCAGGCCAGCCTGACCCAGGCTGACCCAGATGCTGGCCGCTGTCACTGCTCCTGCCCAGGCACTGCTGGAAGAGCAGCCCACATGCTGAGGGGTCCTGAGCCCACTCTCCTGCCCAGGCTCATGGCCCTGCCGCGGCGCCCTCCAGGAGCTGCAAGCCAAGTTCTTCCTGGGGCAGGATGGTGGGCCATCCTGGCAGGAGGCATGAAGTGAAACTGGTACCTTTGGCTCCCCTAGGACAGGGAGTCCTGGTGGGCCCAGATGGACAGGTGTACCGGGGCACCTTCCATAACAACAAGAGGCACGGCTGGGGGCAGATGCTCTTTGAGTGAGTATGCAGCTGGAGGCGCATGAATCTTGGGGTCCCCAGGGTGGGGGAGGTGGCTATGCCAGAGGCCCGGCATCCGGACACATTCCCTGTAGGATGGAACCCAGGATGCTGGCCCGCACACACGGGGTGAAGTCCCCAGCGCTCAGCCACCCCAGGCTGCTGTTGCTGATGATTGCTTAGTACAGAAAGCTGTCCGCCCTGTTAAGGTATCAGCAGGAAGGGGGACTGGAGACTCCTCCCCCAGTGCAGCCCTGCCAGGCAAAGCTGCACGTGCTAAGCCAAGGCCAGGGCCCCATGTGGCTTCTCCCAGCCCCACTTTCCTCTTTCCTCTCTGCCGCTGAGTGTCCAGATGACGTCCACCTGTCCCCGCCCTCGCAGCACCCTGGCAAGGTGCCAGCTCACAGGCCATCTGCTCAGGGCCTATTTTTGCCTTGGTCCCTGTAATGGGTGCTGAGCCCAGTCAGAGGAGCTGGTCTGAGTCATGGCGCCACCTGGTCACCACCCCACATGAGACCCCTCTGCTGTGCCCTCAGGAACGGTGACGAGTATGAAGGTGACTGGATCCAGGACTGGCGCCAGGGACACGGGGTGCTGCGCCGTGCTGACGGCTCCACATATGAGGTACCCGTCCCCCTGTGAGGCTTTTCGTGGGGCAGGGGCTCTGAAGATTGCCCTGTAGCCGGCGTCCCCAAGGGGAAGCATGGGGCACCGTGAGCCCCTCACACCACAGGCAGCAAGTCCCCTCCCGCTATCCTGAGCTTGGTTGTGATGTGCTACTGACCGGAAGTCAAGGTGGTGAGAACTGAAGTGTCCCATGGTGCCCGCCCATACCCAGGACACCTCCCAGACAAGAGAGGCCCCAGCTGAGCTGCAGGAAGGAGAAAACAGTGTGGGGTCTGAGGGCTGGGGGAGCACCTGAGGCAGATCATCTCCCCTGCAAGCACCCAGACCCCTGAGGGAGCACCATGGAGTGGCACTGTGTGGACACCAGCTACTATCCACAGAGCTGATCTGAAGGGGCTGTGTGCCAGAGAGGCCAACTAGGACTGGGACAGCAGCCTTGGGCTCCTGTGGGTAGAGACTGTGGTTGTGTCACTCATTAGGAAACTGGAGGGGAAAAGGGGTGACTGGGGCCAGGTACAGTGGTGCACACACCTGCAGTCCCAGCTACTTGGGAGGCCGAGGCAAGAGGCTCAAAAGTTCAAGGATAGCCTGGGCAACTTAATGGGACTCTGTGTCCAAATAAAAAGGACTCGGGAAGTCTGGAAAGATGGTGGAGGGTGAAGAGCAGAGAAGCAGCCTCTCCGAGATTTGACGTCCAGATACTGGCATATAGCAACCTGAGGGAGTGGGTCCCTGAGACCCGCGGGGGTCTGAAGTGAGAAGTGAAGCCCCCAGAGAGATGGAAGAAGAAGGCCTCAGCGCACGACAGGAAGGTGACAAGCAGTGCTTTCGCCCTGAGCCTGGTGTGCTGCTGCAGAGGGGCCACTTGGACCTGCAGGCACGCGGTGACTACTGGTGACCTCAGAGACCTCCATGGAGAAACACCAGCAGAACAGAGCAGTGTGAGCACTAGACTCCAGTGGCTAGTGGGTCACCGGGAGAGGGCAACTGGCTGGAACCGTCTTGAGGAGGGACCAGCGGAGCTCCATCGGAGCTCAGAGCAGCCCCAGCCGGCTCCATCTAGTGGCTCCCAGTGTCAGGGCAAGGCGGAGGAGGCTTCAAATCCCTAGGAGGTCGGGGAGCCCGGTGCAGGCCAGCAGGGGACGCTTGGAGCGTTGCATGTAGAACACAGCCAGAAGCAAGCCTGGACCCCAGCGGAAGGCAAGGCGAAGTCCCGCTGGGTTACCCACTGCCTTACCGCAGGCTCTGTCCCTCTTCTTTGTCTCCGTGGTTTTTCTCGATGGATTGTTCTTGTCTTCGCACAGCACGGGCATGGTCTCGAGGCTCGCCGCCGCCGTCTTGTTCTTGTTTCTCCTCATTCCTTTCTCTTCCATCTTCCCCCGTTTCCCACAGTTCACGTAGCCTTCCTTTGTCCTTGAGCTTTACATCTACTCTTTTTCGCTTCTTCTATTTCTCTGGTTTTTTCCCCTAAGTTCTTTTAAATTTTCTGCCCTGAAGGTAAAGTCAGCATGCTGGTGGCGCAGTCCTAGCCTTCTGGCTTGCACCGCAAGTCCCGTGCCCACAGTGCAGGTGGCCGGTGAGCCCAGCACGCCGTCCTCTAGGCCGTGCCCGGTGCTGCCACTGTGGCTGACTGCACCGCTGCAGCCAGCATGAAATGACTGTTCTGACCAGTTCTCCTTCCTAGTGTGCGAGTGAGGACCGGGATTGCCTGAGGGTCACCAACAACTGTGTGGGACAGAGCCAAGGGACCAGGGCCCGGGCCGACCTCTCAGCCCCAGCAAGTTGAAGGTGCAGGCTCCTGCTACAGTTAGAAATCTAGGTACACCTGGAAGATATTTCTGGGTCATTTCCTGAGGGCTCTAAAGACTAGCAACACAGCCACCTGCCTTGGGCCATTTGTAAGCATCAACCCAGGAACTGAACTTTTTAAAAAGTAAACAACTGAGAAGGCACCTAAGCAAGGTGCAGCCCCAGACTTCCAGCCTACACAGGCAAGCCCAGGAGGCAGCGAGACAGACCAGTTTGGAAGACACCGGCTGGCCTCTCTGAAGCGGTGGCAGCAAAAGAGACAAAGCAGGTAAATTAGGCTCAAGAGCAAAATCAAATCTGAATTCTTTCTCAGATAACTACAAAGATGGTGACCATAATGGAAGAAATGACTGGTGACTCTAGAGAAGATACGGATTTTAAAAGTAGAAGATCTGGCTGAGGAGATAGCTTGCCGGGGTTTCTAAGGGTCTGCCTGGACAGCACAAGGACCTGGGTTGGATCCCTGATACCACATGCTGTGCCAGCCCCAGAACCCTGGGCGTGCTATGCTGGCCCCAGAACTGGGTGTGGTGGCGCATGCCTGTATGCCCGGCACTCAGGAGGCTGAGACAGGAGGATCGCTACGAGTCTGCGCGACATAGTGAGACCCTGAACCAAATAAATAAGTAAATAAATGCATAAAGGTTTTAAAAATATTTTTTAAAATAGAAAATATTAGGAAAATAATGGAAACCATAAACACGGAACATAGGAAAGAAACAGAATTCATGAAACAGATGCAGGTGCACATCCAAGAGATTAAAAATTCCATTGAAATTGTATGCAGCAGGATGAGCCAGTGTGAGGACGGACTACCAGGCGTGGAAGGCGGGACTGGGATTTGCGATTGTTTTTTCTTTTTGGCTTATGCTGCTGAGCTGTCTCCCCAGCCTCATAGTTAGTGGCCGTGAAATATGAATCCAGTAAGCATTGGATGCATCTGCCAGATGATGCAAAGAAGCATAACGCAAGATCGGTAGGAGAGAGCTGGGGCTGTAGCTGAGCACTACGTGGCCTGCCCAGCGAGGAAAACGTCCTGAGTTTAATTCCTGGTACCAAAAAGAAGAAGAAGAAGAAGAAGATGATGATGATGATGATGATGATGATGATGATGATGATGATGATAGACCGATTAGAGAGAATAGAGGAGGAGGAGACTAGGGAGAGGGTTCAGTGACTTGAGCACCTGCTTGGCAAGTGCGGCATCCCAAGTTGGACCCCTGAGCCCCCGACTCTGGCCCCATAAAGTGGCATAGCGGTGCACACCTATAATCCTAGCACTCGGGAAGTTAACACAGAAGGGCGGCTATGAGTCTGAAACCAGTGTGGAGGGGCCACCCAAATAGCTCAGCAGATTAAAGCAACTGCAAACAGGTGCAGGGACTGGGGGTTTGATCCCCAGGCCTGCCATGCCAGCCTCACCCCAAGGCCTGCTGAGACAGCAGTTGAGACTGAGTGTGGTGGCACATGCTTGTAATCGCAGCTCGTGGGAGGCAATAAACAGGCAGATCACTAGAATCTATCTAGTAGTGAGACCTTGAACTCCCTGCAGACCCTTCCCTAAAATACATCGAAGTTTTTTGTAGTTTTTGTGGTGGGGGACCAGGGTTCAAATTCACAACCTTGCACTTTCCAGGCAGGCACTTGTGCCACAGAGCTATCTCCCCAGCCCTAAAATACAAAAAAGAAAAAAAAAAAACAGCCTGGGGGCTACAAAGTGGTCACAAGGCCAGCCCAAGCTGGGTGAAACCCTGTGTCACCAAAAAAAAAAACAAACAGGAGATCGTGCCAATGACATAAAAACCTGTTCACAGGAGTAGTGACAGAAAACTTCCCAAGCATGGAAAAAGAATTTGACAGACAAGTGGGGCATATAGAGCTCCAAATAAACGTGATCAAAATGTTTGAGGCATATCACAGTGAAGAGTCCAGAAATTCAATACATGAACATAACATGAAAAACTTTTAGAGCGAAAAAGAAAAAACACACCAAATCATTGACAAAGGAAAGCCCATGAGAATCACAGGAGACTTGTCAACATAACCCCTCAAGTCAAGGGGAGCACGCAGTGAAGTATTTCAAGCCCCAGAAGAAAGCCACTCCCAACCCAGATTGATGCACCCTGTACCACTGTTTTTCAAAGCTAACAGACCAATAAATTCTTCCATGACAGCACCAGAGGAAGTTCATGGCCACCAGCCAGCACTTCACCATGCTCTGCAGGAAGTTCTAGAGAGAGCTATCAAGGACTACAACCCCATGAACCCAAACGAATGGATCTACCAGGCCGGGCAAGCAGTGACGTGGGGGAGGAAGGTAAAAGAGGGACTGTGACAAGGATAAGCCAGTATATATCAGTCATGACCATCGATGTAAATGGTCTCCGTTCGACAGTCAAAAGAAACAGACCAGCAGAGTGAATCAAGATGCAAGATGGGGGGAGGGGTTGGGGAGATAGCTCAGGGGCACAAGTGCATGCCTGGCAAGTGCAAGGTCCTGAGTTCAATCCCCGGTTCTGGAAAAAAAAAAGGAGAAGGATCTAACAGTATGCTGCATTTAAGAAACATTTAATGCAAAAAGAAAGTCATGGGCTGAAAGTCAAAGGATGGCAAACAGTGCTCCATGCAAGAGGAATCCAGAGAAAAATTAGGGGTTGCTGTTCTATTTGCAAACAAAGTGGATTCCAAGCCAAGGTGACTAAGAGGAACAAAAAAGATCACTGCATCCTCGTAGAGGGAACGGTCCAAGGTGAAGAGACGGCCATCCTAAATACCCACTCAACAGATGGCAGTGCGCTGAACTGTATAGAACCAATAGGAAAAATCAAGTCAGCACCATCACAGTTGTAAAGGGGGACCCCAGTGCACCGCTGCCACAAATCAACTAGACAAAAAATAACAAAGAAATTAAAATTGAGCCAAACTGTGAACAAATGGACTTAGACTATGTCTACAGAGTGTTCCGCCCACAGCGTCAGAGTGCACGTTCTCTCAGCTGTGCACGGGATGCTCTCAGCACTAGACCACATACTGCCTATCTGTTACTCTTCTCTTGCTGCTGGGACAAAATCCCCAATACCCAGAATTAAGGAAGGAAAGGTTGGTTTAGTTCACAGTGAGTGGCGGTTTCAGTCCATACTTGACTGGCTCCAAGGCAGAGTGGCCCAGGGCAGAGCTCAGCTTTTCAGGGTGGCAGAAAAAACAGCAAGGAGCCAAGGGAGGGGTGCAGCTGTGGCAGCCAGCAAGCATCTCTGGCCCCCCTCACATTGTAATGCAGATTACCCACCCCAGGGCGGGTGTAGCGCTCACACCCATAATCCCAGCATTGGATCATGAATTAATCACAACCCCTAGAAGCCACCCCAATGGCTACATGAGGCTTTGGGGGGACACCTAGACATAAATCCTAACACCAGCTCATAGAACGTGCTTAAGTAAATGCAAAGGAATTGAAATTGTCCCGTGCATTTTATCAGACCTTAGTGCAATGAAACGAAATCAGGGGTGGGCCGGGCGTGGTGGCACACACCTGTAATCCCAGCACTCAAGAGGCTGAGGCAGGGGGATCGGTGTGAGTTCGAGACCAGCCTCAGCTACAAAAGTGAGCTCAAGGCCAGCCTGAACTGCATAGTGAGACCCTGTCTCAAAAAAGACCAAAAAAAAAAAGAAAGAAAGAGCTGGGGAGATAGCTCCAAGGCACAAGTGCCTGCTGGGCAAGTGCAAGGTCATGAGTTTGAACCCCGGTCCCACCAAAAAAAAAAAAAAAAAAAAAAAAAAATCAGAAAAAAAAAAAGAAAAAAAAAGAAAAAAGAAATCAGTGGTGAAAGAAACCACAGAACAAACACATGGAAGTTAAATAACACCCTCCTAAGTAGCCAGCAGGTCATAGACTAAATTAAAGAAGAAATTAGACAGTTTCTACAATTAAGTGGTAATGCCAGCACAGCCTGGCAGGACTCATGGGACACAATGAGAACAGTCCCGTGAGGGAAACTTGTAACTGAGCTCCTGTATGAAGAGAACATTGCCAACTCAAATAAGCTCATGTTGAACCTCGATCTGCTAGGAAAGAAGAGCAGGTCAAGCCCTGAGTTTGTACGTGGGAGGAAATGATAAAGATCAGAGGAGAAATTAATGCAGTTGAGACTAAGAAAACAGCACAAAGAATCAGTGAATCAAAGAGTTGGTTCTTTAAAAGATTAAACAAAATTGCCAAACCCTTAACCAACCTTATCCAAAAAAGAAAAGACTGGAAACCATGTACCTAGGGATGAAAAGAGGAAGAACCGCAACAGATCCTGAAGAAGCCTAGAAGATCATCAACGCCTGCTTTGAGAACCTGTAGTCTAGTAAGCTGGAAAATGCAGAAAAAGTAGGCACATTTTAGATGCATATTACCAAAGCTGAATCAAGAAGATACAGAATTTCCAAATAAGCCAGTATCAGGCCGTGAAACTGAAGTATCATTAAAAACTTACCAGCAAAGAAAAGCCCAGGCCCTGATGGATTAGCAACTGATTTCTACAAGAACTTTAGGGAATGCCTAATACTGATACTTTTCAAACTCTAATGAAATTGAAAAAGTAGTACTCTGAAATGCATTTAGGAAGCCGTTGTTATCCTGTTACCAAACCTTAAAAAAAGGAACTATAGGTCAATCTCCCTAATGAACATAGATGCAGAAATCCTCAATAAGATACCTCAAACAAAATGCAACAAATCACCAAGAAGATTATGCAGCATGACCAGGTAGGATTCATCCCAGGGATTCAGGGATGGATCAACAGGTATAAATGAGTAATTGTAATATCTTAATAGAATCAAAGACAAAAGCTACAAGCTCATCTCAGATGCAAAAAACCTTTTGACAGAAGTCCAACACTCATTCATAGTAATAAACCTACAGAAGACTGCAATAAATGTACTTCATCTCAATCTGATAAAAGCCATCTATGACAAACCAACAGCCAACATCATACTACATGAGCAAAACCTGTCAGCTTTTACTCTAAAGTCAGGTAGAAGACAAGGATGTCTACTGTCATCCCTCTTATTCAATATAGTTCTGGAAACATTAACCAGAGCAATGAGATGAGAGAAAGAAAGAAAGACAGGAAAGAAAGAAATTATTATTTGCAGATTACATAATTCTCTACATAGAAAACCCCAAGCACTCCAACGCAAGACTTCTAGATTTAATAACCAAATCCAGAAGATGTAGATGTGGATGGATCCAAACTCAACTCTCAGAAATCAATAGCAGTCCTATGCCCAGATTACAAACTGAGAAAAATCAGGGAAACAACAGCTTTGTAATAGCATCATAAAAGAGAAATACATAGGAATTGATCTAATAAAATAGAAGACCTTCACATTGAAAACTACAGTATTCTTAGCATACGAATAGCATATCAGAAAGTGGAAGTATATCCATCCTCTCCAGTAGGAAGAGCCAACATAGTGAAAATAGCCATACTTCCAAAGTTATTATACAGATTTAATGCGATTCTGATAAAAAAAAAATACCTCACTGAATTAGAAGAAACAATACTAAAATTTATTTGGAACCAGAAGAGACCTAGAATCACAAAAATAAATTCTGGGCAACAGGGGCTGGGGAGATAGCTCCGAGGCACAAGTGCCTGCTGGGCAAGTGCAAGGTCGTGAGTTCGAACCCTGGTCCCACAAAAAAAAAAAATTCTGGGCAACAAAGACAAGGCAGAGGATATCACGATCCTTGACTTGAAATTACACTACAAAGCTACTGTGATAAAACAGCATGGCACAGGAAAAAACCAACCTGAGGATCAGTGATACAATTTACAGGATGCAAAAGCAACTACAGACATACTCAGCCACCTTTAACAAAATTTCCCAACACCTTCAGTGGAACAAAGCCTTTTAAATAAATGGTGCTGGAAAAATTGGCTTTCCACATGCTATAGACTAAAGCTAGCCCCATATCTCTCACTATGCACTAAATTAAAATAAAAAAAGCCTGGTGTGGTGGCACACACCTGTAATCCCAGCACTTGGGAGGCTGAGGCATGAGGATTGGTGTGAATTCAATACCAGCCCAAGTTACAAAAGTGAGCTCAAGGCCAGCCTGAACTGCATAGGGAGATCCTGACTCAAAAAGACCCCAAAAAAATTAAAAATAAAAAAGTAAAAAAGAATTAAAGCGCCGGGTGTGGTGGTGCACACCTATAATCCCAGCACTCGGGAGGCTGAGGCAGGAGGATCAGTGTGAGTTCGAGACCAGCCTGGGCTACAAAAGTGAGCTCAAGGCCAGCCTCAACTGCATAGTGAGACCCTGTCTCAAAAAGACAAAAATAAATAAATAAATAAATAAAAATTAAAAAGAATTAAAGATCTAAATATTAGAATGGAACCCCTAAATCTGCTGGAAGATAAGATAGGTAGAACTCTTGAAGACATTGGTGTAGGCAGAGATTTTATGGACAGAATCCTGAGGACACAGGAGCGGTCACTCAGCCGCCAGGGTCTCATCTCATTGAAAAGCTCACTAAGAGAGTGAAGAGACCACCCAGGATGTGGGAAAAAGTGCTTGCCGGCTGTTCCTGGAAGGAATATTAAATAAATATAGAAAGAACTTAAAAAAAAAAAAAAAAAAAAGAATCGCCCCCCAATTTTTTTTTTTTCTTAAATGTATTTAGTACAGAGTCAACAGGGTTTCACTTCGCACCTCAGACCTGTAGTGACCCTCCTGATTTTGGCCTCCCAAGTGCTGGGATTACAGGCGTGTACCACCACGCCCAGTCTCAGCACACCCCAGAGGCAGGGTTGGCATGGGACACCAGGGGTCAAACCCCAGCTGCTGAATCCCCTCAAATGTAGACTCAAAACACTGAAATTAGAGGTTCCCTTTGGCCCAACTGTTCTTCCTGGTATATTCCTCAGTGACTTAGCAGCATCATCCCACAATGATATATGCACACCCATGGTGATAGCAGCACAGTTTGTAAGAGTTAAGCCTTGGAAATAGCCCAAATCCCCATCAACCAATGATGGCTAAAGAAGGAAAGTGTTGATACAATGGAGTACTACTCAGCCATAAAAAAGGATAGGCTTGAGGCATTTCTAGCTAAATGAATGCACCCTGAGACCATACAAATGGGACACATGCACCGGGCATGGTGGCGTGCACCTGTCATCCCAGAACTCTGGAGACTGAGGCAAGAGCATCAGTGCACGTTTGAGACCAGCCTGGGCTACCGAGTGAGTGCAAGGCCAGCCTGGAGTGCATAACAAGACGCTGTCTCAAAAAGACTTAAAAAATAAATTAATTAATTAAAAAAAAAAAAAAAAAAAAAAACAGCTGCACGTGTAAACACTGCACTGTTTCTTGGTGGGAGGAACCGAAAGTAGAAATAAGGACCAAGATGTATGATAGATATTGGGAAATGGGAAGAAAATGTTCCAACGAAAAAGGGAACAAGGGAGTAGGGAGGGAGAAGGGGCAAGAGAAATGGAAAAAATCAAAGCTTTTTTAAACAGGGAGGAGAGAAGGAAAAACTGCAAGGTATGGCGCGTACACGTACAACTTCCCTGCGATGAGTGATCCTTGTGAATACCTAAAACGTACCTTAAAAAAAAAAAAGGGCTGGGGAAGAGCTAAGCGTTCCCTGTGTGCAGTCGCCAGTTACAAACAACAAAGAGGTAACAGTTTCTGCGGCCCCGGTGGATCCCGGCCCCAGGAGCCTTTGCGTCCAGCATGCCACATCTCCCAGCCCAGACCCACGGCCCTGTCGTGTCGCAGAGGGGATGCCCAGTCCCCAGCACAGGGAGCTGGTCTGAGGAGACTCACCCCCAGCCCCAGGCAACCCCCAGAGTGGTGGCGAGTGGCGAGGAGCCCGGGCCTCTCCTCCTGAGCAGCGACCTGTGCCGTCTACTCCGTCCCCGTTTCAGGCATTCCCCTTTCAGGGCCGCCGGGGACTCCAGGCCTTCCTCTGCCGGGCAGAGGCTCCAGCTCCTGGAAGAAGCCCTTTGCCTCTGAGTCCACGGGCTTTCCCTCCCTGGGTGCCCCCCCACCCCGTGAGTCAGAACCAACTTGCCAGGCACCTGGGCCGGCAGCAGAGAGCTCAGACTCAGAGGGCGGGGCCCGGTGAGGCATGGACAGGCAGGGCAGAGCACAGCAGGACTGGCCTGCGTGGTGGGCAGGACACGACACAACACAGCCGTGGCCGCATCCCAGTGGGCTAGCCACGTCTGGTCCTGGGGTAAAGACCCCTGCTGGACAGTGACAAGACCCTACCTGTCCCTCAGAACAAAGGCAGCAGGGCCCCCAGGGGTGCAGACAGATGCCCAGGTCTGGAGCAGGGACCGCCTTGCCCAGGGGATGCCGGGGCGGGGGCCGAGCGCCATGGGGACAGCAGGACCTGCTGCAGGTGTAGGCAGGAGGCACCAGCTACCGAAACAGTACTGAAACAGATGCTCAGGAAAATACGGCACGGGGTTGCCCGCTTAGAGGAGCGGCAAACGCGTGAACAGCCGCGCAGCACGCTGGGGGCCCAAGATGACCCCCAGCAAGACAGGGCGGCCTGGGTATCCCTGGGCCCTGGTGCAGAGTCGGCTCCTGGGGACCTATGGCTGCACCTGCTTCTTGCCCACCCGAGTCGCCACCGTGGAGCTCTGGCATTCAGGTCCAGGAGCCCAGGGACTGCTGAGTGGGGCTGTGACGCTGACCAGGAGACTTACGGGCCCCAGCAGGAGGGCTTCACAAGCCCAAGACCCTGGAGGAGCCCCAGCACCCCACAGCCTCGGGGCCAAGACCCCCTGGCAGTTGGATGTGCATCTTTGCCATGCCGTCCCGTAGCAGAGCAGCGGAGATCCTGAGTACAGCGAGAGCCACTCCCCGTAAGTGTCAGGCCTGGGGACAGGGGTGGCCACTGTTGGGACTCCTTGGCCCACAGTGGACACAGGGTCTGCTCAGGACGCCCCTCCCTCCCATGGGCCCCACCACACCCTCTGGGCAGAGCCAGGCACTGTGTCCAAGGCCAGGGAGAAAGAACCAGTCCAGCTCCCCATCCAGGCCTGCAGGCAGGGGTAGCCTGAGGCCACAGGATAGCCCTCAGATCAGGGTCCTGGCCTCGGGGGCTGCTCCAGGCATAGGACGACCTTGTTCTGCCCCAGGCCGGAGCCACCCTGAGGGAACCCAGAGCCCTGCTGGCCCGTGGTGCGGCTGCACAGGCAGGGCCCCTGGGGCAGACCTGGCTCCCCTCATCCCAGCCAGGCCCAGGACAGGCAAGGAGGAACAGCCCCGAGGACTCTCGGCCCGCTCCTCCTCATTCAACACCCAGGTTCCTCGCTGCACCGGGTGAACAGGGATTTTGAGAAGCAGGTGGAGCTGTTCCTCCTCCCCAGCGCTGTCCTCTGCCCTCACACACGTTGGAGATGGGGAAACTGAGGCCCAGCCTCTCGAGCCAGGACATGTCAAAGCAGCCTGACTCCAGTGCCAGCCCAGCCCATACACTGTGCTCTGAGACTCAGGAAGAACCTACCCCAGACTTCTTTGTGGGCCGACCTGCCGCTGGAGACAAAGAGACAGCTGCGCAGCCTAGCCCTTTCCCTGGAAGGTTCTATTCCCGGGTCCCCTGGCCATCAGCAGGGCTTCCCAGCCGGCCAGGGCTGCCCAGGGCCGGGAACCCTGTGGCACCTTCACCTCCAGGTCATCTCCACCAGGGGGCAGTGCAGCCCCGTCCCTGGCTCGGCACCAAGCTCTAGCCTCCTGGGCCTCCCCCTGGCCTGGCCTCCCGTGTGAGGGCGCCGCCCAGCAAGCTCGTGGGCTGGGTCTTCCGGGAGCCTTCTGGACTTCTCTGGCTTCTCCTTGGCCCTGGATTCCACACCATTTCCCAAAGGCTCCATATCCTGCAACTTCCATCCTCCCGGAGTCCCTCCCCCGGACGTGGGTGCCCTGAGGTGGACTCCCCCCGACGCTAGCCCTCTGCCTTCAGTCCTGCCACGCACCGCTGGCTGCCCTGGCCCTGAGTGCTATACGGATACAGTGCCGGGGCCGGCCAGAGGCCAGAGCAGGGCTGGGACAGGCCCCAGTCTCGGTTTGCACCGAGCTGGCCTGTGGCTCAGCATTTGGCCACTTGGAGAGGTGAAAATGGGCTTGGTCACCACACCTGTGGCCCACTGGCCCAGGATGGGCAGCGCTTGCCCCACCTGGTAGGGCACTGGAAGTTGCATGGTGGGAGGCCCAGAGAGGTGCACACCCAGGCTCCTAGGCACCTCAGGGCTCCGCTCAGGTCAGGGCAGCTCGGGCTCCCACCGCTCCCTGGTCTGCATCCCCAGCCCCTCTCACCTCACCCCTGTATCCCAGCCCTGGCTCTCATGTCTACAGCTGCACTGGTGGGAAAGGATGGTCGTGGTCAGGGACCTGCAGCACTCTGTGGCACACGGCAGCAGGCTGGGGGCCGAGGGACGGCGTCGGCCAAGCTCAGGCGGGCACCTGGCTGTAGTCCTCCCCTGGGGGCAGCCAGAGTGCAGCCCGCAGAGGGTGAAGAGCACAGCACTGCCCTTAGGTCTCACAGTCCCGGTGCTGCGGGGACCTCAGGGATGTCTGCTGACCTGCAGGAGGGAGGCCAGGTCCAAATCCCAGAGGGCGGCAGGTCACTCCTGCAGGGACAGGGCTTAGGAAAGGAGCTGAGTGTGAGCTGCCTACACGAGGTCCTGCTCCCACTTTTTTTTTTTTTTTTTTTTTTTTTCTTTTTGAGACAGGGCCCCACTATGCAGTTCAGGCTGGCCCTGAGCTCACTTTGTAGTCCAGGCTGGTCTCGAACTCACAGCAATCCTCCTGCCTCTGCATCCCAGGTGCTGGGATTACAGGCATGCGCCATAACATCCAGCCCTGTCCCCACTTTCTCATGGATCCGGCTTCCCACACTTTGGGGTGTCTGAGCCCCCACCCTCAGGCCTGTGAGCCCCACAGTGTCCCCTCCCTCAGCAGCCACAATGCTGTGCAGCCTGGGGTCCGGAGAGCCTGCGGACCGGAAGGAGCCCATCTCACGGCTGCAGAGGGGCAGTGGCCATCGGCCGAGGCCCATTTTCCCCGGACAGACATCACTCAGGGTCAGATAAGCCAGCAGCCAACCCCGAGCTCCTCCACAGGAGTATTTCATGCGGTCGTCCATAACTGCTCTGCCGTGCACCAGGCACACGTGTCGTGCTGTAGGTTTGAGTGGCCTCTTCACTGGGGAGCATGTGGCGGAGCATGTGTACCTCATCCTGGCGCACCTGTGGTCGGCAGGCGGGAGTCTGGGGCCAAGTCACGCTGCACTGCACAGTGGGCCTCCGTGTGGCCCCGTCACAGTCCTTGTGGGAGAGCAGAGCACAGGGGCCACATCTGACCACACAGTCCTGATGGGGGGATCCGAGTCCAAGTCTGGGCTCCTGGGGTCGCTGGGTTCCTGGTCCCCATGGAGCCACCCCCTGAGAGTACCCTGTCTCTACAGGGTCAATGGCATGGTGATGTGTTCAGTGGGCTGGGCAGCTTGGCCCACTGCTCCGGGGTCACCTACTGTGGGCTGTGGATCAACGGCCATCCAGCAGGTAGGGTCCCATCCTCCCCACATAGGGCCCCGGGAAGCCATGCAGTGGGGTGGGGTGCGCCACATGGAGCCAGTGTCCCCTCCCTTCCCAGGAAAAGCAAGTTTTCCTGGGCTTTCAAGGGGCACATGGGCTTTCAGATCCCCATGACTGACCTAGGACCCACGGGGTCATGCTGCAAGCGGAGTGCCCCAGTCACACCCCCAGTCCTAAGACCTCCTGGCCACAGAGGTCGGGCATCTGCCCTGCTGCCCCGGTCCTGAGCACCGCCATCTGGGCCTGTGCCAAGCTCCATGCTCCCATGCGATGGCGAAGGGCCCGTGGTCCTGGAAGGCTGGGCACCAGGTCTCCCTGGGCCACTGCCACACCCTGTGCGGCTCCTGGAGGCAGCAGGTGCTGAACATCCACTCCCTGATGAGGAGTCCATGCTGAACAAGCGGGTGCTCACTCTGAGCCGGCCTTGGCCGCACCCCAGGGCCGGACTGTGCGGGCAGTGTCTGCACAGTACCTGACACCAATGTCTGCCCTGCCCTCCCCAGTGCCAGCCACAAGGATTTCGATTCTGGGCCCAGAGGTGCTGGAGGTGGTACTTGGCTCTCCCTTCACGGTGCGCGTACAGTTGCAGCAGGACAATGGGGCGACGGCAGAGGGTGAGTGTCCCCCGGGGGCCCCAGGCTTCAGGAACCAGCAGGCTCTGGGCTCCTGAGCCGCAGAGGCCCAGACCCTGAGCTCCCGAGTCCCAGAGAGCTGGTACAGCAGGCCCTGGTGCCCGGAGCCTGGCAGAGGGGGCAGGAGGCTCGGGAACCGTCCAGCTGTCGTGTGGGCACATGTGGATGTGCATCCCGGCACACTCAGGCTCTCGAGGGACATCAGTACACATCTGCTTCACAGCACAGAGATGGGAAGCATGTGCCAGCTCTGCCGCACGGGCCACGGGCTCTGGCCCCGCAGGGCTGGGGCCGTCTCGTGCTCCTCACAGGGGAAATCAAGGAAGGGGGCGAGTTCTAGCCCTACCACGAGGACAGGCGGCCCTAAGACTTCCGAATCCCTCCTACCACATCCGTGCCTGCCCAAATAGGAACCCACCTGGGCCCACTCTGCTTTGGTAGGAAGCCTTGGTGCAGCACAAAGCAGATACGTTTAGACACAACTAGTCTGGCGGCTTCACTGAGGCGCCATTTACACACCGTGAAATTAATCTGCACTAAGCGACTCCATGGCCTTTTAATAGCGAAGGGTTTGGCGGCTGCTGCCACGCCCCGACCCTCTTCCAAGCGTCCCTTTGCAGCAGAGAGGATCCTGACGCCTGCCTATGGCCCAGCCCCACTGCCCCGCAGCCGCTCCTCTGTCATCGGTCTCTGCAGACTTGCCCTCTCCCAGCCCTGCACACAAACGCAGCCTTCCCGCGTGACTGTTCCTCTTCATTCACCCACCCCGTGCTGGGGACTGACCCCAGGACCTTTGCACTGAGTTTCCTCTCCAGCCATTTTTATTTTGAGACTAGGCTTCACTAGGTTGCCCTGGCTGAGCTCACACTTGCAGTCCTTTTGCCCCAGCCCCGGGGAGCGTCAGTATGATGGACATGCAGTAACATGGCTGCTTGTTTCTTTGGCATGTTTGGGGGCTCACTGTGTTGCAGTGCATGCCTGCACCCCTCTGCCTGGCAGTGACGTCCTGCTGTGACAGTCTGGTTCTGCTAGCTCCTCATGGCCAGATGGACAACTGAGGTGCTGTCCTCTGGGCCACTGGGAACAGGGCTGCACAAGCTCGGCATGCACACCTGCGCCCACTGCTCCTGGGTGCAGACCTGCAAGAGAGTCGTTGGCCACGGTTAAACTGTTGGGAAAATGTTGCCTTCCGGAACGGCCCCTCACTCAGTCCCAGCGCAGCGTGTGGGGCTCCGTACAGATGTGGAGTCGGACGTGGAGTCTCACCTGGGCTGCACTGCCTCGTGGGTGGGAAGCGGCTTCTCCTGGTGTCTGGGCTTGCGTTACCCTAGTAAGGAACGGCGTTGAACAGCTTTCCATGCGCTTATTGGCCATTTGTAGATCTTTGGGAAGTTTTTGTTCAATCATTTTATTCATTTTAAAAATAGGGCTGCTCGCGTTCTTATTTTTGAATCATAAGAGTTCTTTATGTTCTCTGTATGCAAGTCTCAATGAAAACATCCTTTCAAATCTATGTACTCTGGGTAGGGAGATAGCATAAGCGCCTGCCAGGCAAGAGCAAGGTCCCCAGTTCCATCTCTGGTACCAACAAAAGTATGTACTCGTTCAGACTATAGCCTGTGGCTTGTATTTGCTTTTCGTTTTTCTGTTTGAGGTTTTAAGATAGGGTTTCGTTTTATTTATTTATTTATTTATTTATTTATTTTTGCGAGAGGGTCTCGCTATGCAGTTCAGACTGGCCTTGAGCTCACTTTTATAGCTCAAGCTGGTCTCGAGCTCACACTGATCCTCCTGCCTCAGCCTCGCAAGTGCTGAGGTTACAGGCATGTGCCACCTTGTATGGCTAAGACAAGGTTTCTTTGTGTGGCCTAAACTGGCCTCAAAGTCCCAGTCCTCCTGCCTCAGCCTCCCAATACTGGATTTATAGACATCTACTACCATGTCTGGCTTATACTTTCATTCTCTTAATGTCTTATGTGCAGTTAAAGTTTCACCTCATTGTGCTATTTATTTATGCCAGAGGTGGAGCCCAAGGCCTAATGCGCTCCAGGCAAGCACCCCACTGCCAAGCCACAGCCCAGCCCTTTCATGTGGAGTCAGGGTCTCACTGAGTTGCCCAGGGTGGCCTCAAACTCTCAATCCTCCAAGCTCACTGGCCCAAGAAGCTGGGATTGCAGGCACACACCCCCACCATGCCTGGCCACTTCTTAATTTTGGTAAGTTCTAACCTGCCAGCTTTTTCATTTGCTGATCACAGCTTTGGTATTCTAGCTAAAAATTTTCTGTCTACTCCCAGTTCACAAAGATATTCCAGTTGGCTTTGTTTTTTTTCTTTGTAGGGTGTTTATAGCTCTAGATCTTGCATTCAGGTCTGTGACGCACTTTGTGCCACTTTTTGTGGCCAAGGTATGGATCTGAGTGCTTCTAGAGGCTCCCTATTACAGCCCGTCCTTTCCCTGCCGTGTGGGCGCCATGCTCAGACGCCAGTCCCCATGGGCCAGGGTCCTGCCTGGGCCTGGCTCTGCCCGACTGCCTCACCCCTGCAGTCCACACCAGTCCCGTGCCACCTGCACCACCCCAGCCTCGAGCAGGATCTGCTGTTAGAGTTAGAGTCCTCCGACTTTCTCCTTTTTCAAAATTGCATCGGCTGTTCTGGGACCTTCATGTTTTCCCCTAAATGACCGGTGTCAGCTGGCCAATTTGTGCTCCCACAGCCAGAAACCCTGCTGAAATTTGGAGGGGACCCACCTCACCTCTGGGGAAGTCGCCATCTGAGTGACACCTGGAGTCCCACATCACAGCACAAAGTCTCCACTGGAGCAGAGCTCTGCTGTCCCACCTGCGTTTGTTGCCCTCCACGCAAAGTCTTGCAACACTTCCGTTGAATCTAGGGATAGATCATCAATGATTCATTATGCATTACTAGATACATGACTACAATTATTAATATAACTGGTGAATTTATGTTACATTGTTTTGGGCTTCCAGGAGTGGGGTTTTCTTAAATGTATTGGGAAATTGCTGGGCTACCAGGAACCTTTCTAGATTGACCTTATGTCCTTTGATTTGGTCGAAGTAATTTATTAGTGCTGCCAGGTTTTTTTTTTTTTTTTTGAGGATGTGTGGCACTTTTACATTCATAGGATCCCATGATCTGCAAATAGATCCGAGTCTACCTCTTCTCTTTGAGTCCAAATGTGCTCTTTCTTTCTCCCAGGTGCCCTGTTTCACATTCCCAACAGCAGTGCCTGCAGGACCGACTGATACCTCCTTGCCAGCACTTGCTCTTAGCTGCCTTTTCTGGGTGGCCACCCATGTGGGTGTGGAGCGATACCCTGTGTTTTTGATTTGCGTTTGCCTTCTCTCTGTGCTCATTTGCCATCTGTGTGTCTGCCATGGAGAAACACCTATGCCTATCCTCTGTCCGTTTCAAAACTTAGGTTCATCTTTTTATTATGAATCCTCAGAGTTCTTTGTGTCTTCCAGAGTTGAGCCCCTTGTCAGATGCAGATATTGTCCCCAGTATCTTGTATTTTTGCAGTATCTTGTAGTCATCCTTCGAAACACACACACACACACACAAAAAAAAAAAAAAAAAAAATTGTGAAGTCCAATTTATCAAAAGCTTTAAAGCAACAAAAGGAAAGGATTGTTGGTTCCGCCTGTGAGAGCTTGGCCTAAACTGGGGTCGTGAAGGTGTGTGCCTGTATTCCTTTAACAATTCTATGGTTTTAGCTCTTGTACTTTAGCCTGTGATCCATTGGGAGGTAAGGAGCAGATCCAATTCATTCAATACCTTTTGTTAAAAAGATTCGTCTTTGCCCAGTGGATTATGCCAGCACTTAGTTTGCTATAATTGCATTTAGAATTTTTTTCATCTGTTCATGAAAGATATTGGTCTCTGATTTTCTTACAACTCATTGCCTGGTTTTGATACCAAGGCAATGCTGACCTCAGAGCATGGGTCAGGGGTGACCCCATCACCTTTAGCTTTCTGGAAGAGTCTGTGATAAAGTGGTATTATTCCTTCCGGAGGTCTTTGCCAGGTTCAACGTACAGCTCTCCAGGGGCACAGAGCTTTCTCTGTGGGAAGGCACTTTCCTTCATGAGCCGAGACCTACGGGGCTGCTTCCCCTGCAGGGAGCTGCAGCCTGACTGTGCGTGCCCTGTCCAGAGCGCTCGCGTCATTGGTGTCTTCTCTTTTTCCTGCCGATGTCGCCGAGGGCTGAGTCTCATCCAGCAGCAGCCCGCCTGTGGGTTCACAGATTTCTCCTGTTTTTCCCTTATTGTTGCTGTGTTGAACCCCTTGCCTCTGCTTACCTTGATTCGGTTTTTTCTGGTTTCTTAGGGTACAGTATAAGCTGAGATTATTCATGTCACACCCTTCTTTTCTTTTTAAATCATTCATTTATTTATGTAGTGCAGGGTCTCACCACACAGCTTAGATTCACAGCGATCCTCCTTTCCCAGCCTCCTCAGCCCTGGGATTACAGGCATGTGCCACCACACTGTTTCCGTGGCTGGGTGTATGGCACGAGGTACCAGGGATCCAACCCAGGTCTCTGTGCCATGCAGGGACTGGGGGGGCTGAGCTATCTCCCAGCCCCACACCCTTCTTTTCTAATGCAGATGCTTACTGCCGTGAATTTTCCTGTCCCCTCAGAACTGGTTTGGCAGCCTCCTGCACCATGTCTTACACGGTCTTCATTTTCATTCAATTGAAAATATCTTCTTATCCCCACCTTTGGTTTTCTTTATTGGCCCACAAGTGATTTAGAAGTTAGGAGCTACTGGTTTCGTCTCCAAGTTTTTGAGGGCTTCCGAGAGTCCGTCCTGTGCGGAATGCTTCCTCTTGTGCAGTTAGCTGCACCCTGAATGCGCCGAGTTCTCTCAGATTCAGCAAGCCGTCGCTTCCGGGCCAGAATGTGGGCTGTTTTGGTAAAAGTGCTCAGTGTGCACTTGAGAAGAATGTGGACTCTGTCGATGTGTGGCACTTCCGTCACTGCTGGTGAGGTAGTCTTTGCAGTTATAGGTCGAGCATGCCTAATCCAAAAATCTGAAACCTGAAACCCAAAACTTTTTAAGGGTGATGTAAGTCTAGCAAATATTCCAGGACCCAGCAGGGCATCTGTGTGCTCGGGGCATTTTGGATAACGGATGTCTGCTTGCGCTGTTGCCAGAGTCAGTGCTCCCAGGCAGTGACCAAGCTGTCTGCTCCCCCTTGTGCCCTGGCCTCCTGGGCAGGACCCGTGCCACCTCAGTGCCCCATCCTGTGGCATTGCCTCCTTTGGTGGCCCTCACACCAGTGCCCGCTTCCCAGGGCCCCATGAGGCAGCGCCCCTGGCCGAGGCCGGGGCTGCCTGCCGTCTTCATCCGCCCTCTTCTTCTGAACCTGTGTGTGTCTTCGCATTTCAAGCGTCCTTTCACAGGCAGCCTGGCAGTGGCTCTTGCTCCCTTTTCTTCAATCTCTGCAGTCTCTGCTCTTTAACAAAGACCCGTCTGCAGCTTGCCTCAGCCATTTATGTCTGGTTTCGCTTCACTTGATGACTTGACTGTGCCTGTTGCTCACTGTTTAAAACTTCTTGCTCCCTCGGGTTGCACTGAGGGTCACAGTGAGTCTCTAACTTGTCTCAGTTACGTGCAGGTGGCCCTAGCCCACGTATCTGACCACGCGTGGCACGCATGTGCTCTGGTCCCAAGCCTGCACTGTCATCTTCACACAGTGTACATTCACACGTGTAATGCACTCCACTGGATAGTGTTATTTTTGCTGAAAACCTGCTTACCTTTACCAAGCTCTTAACAACCCATTTGCTCATTATGAGCGCCAGCTTTCTCGTCCCTTCTGCAGATACAGATTTATGCCTGGTGTCATTACCTTTCACATGTCTTTCCTCTTGCAGTCCTGGAGATTACACCTAGGGCCTTTGCACTGCACCACATACGCAACCCTCTTTTTGCTTTACAAACTGGGGGGACCCTCCTGCCTCAGCCTGCCATAGAGCTGAGATCACAGGCAGAGGATGGCTATGCAAATCATGGCCATCAGGAAGCAGAGGGAGCGGAGACATGGGGAGGACCACCCCCACACGCTGTGCCTGCCTACAGTCCCTTCATGGGTGGAAGGCGCCCCGACCCCATCACCGTCCACACACGTGGAAACCGTGACGTGTACGTGCTGGTTTTCACCCCCAGCTCAACTTTGATCTTTCGTCTAATTTTCAGCGTCTAGTTCACTGCTGAACACAGGATATCCCTCTGGCGTCCTTGCATGGATCCTGGCCCCTGGGGTCAGACCCACGTGACTTTCAGCCCGCCTGTGTTTCCCACAGTGCCCATCCTTGGGGTCCGTACCTCGTGGCCTTTGTCTGGCTGCCAGACTCACTAGCCTCACCTTGCTGGGTGCCACGGGCCTTCTGAGCTTTGCTCTGGGTGGGGCTGCATCCCCTGGACACAGTTTCCTCCTCGGTCTCCATGCATGAGTGTTGCCTGGAGCTGGAGGAGAGCTGCGTCCAGCCCTGCTTCCTGCTCTCAGAGCAAGGCCTCCTGAGAACACTGGCTGGGGCGCCTGGGCCTCGGAGTCTGGCCCCTGCAGGGCTCCCCCTCTGCCGCTCTGGCCTTGGGGCTGAGCTCCGGCCCTGGGCCCTGCCCCCAGGTTTTGGCTCCACTTCTGCCCCTGAGGAGTCCATGTGGAGGCCCTGGCCCGACCCAATCCTGTCTGAAGCCACCTCTGGTGGGCACCCCGGGGCCTACCACTTAGTCTCTCCGCAGTTTGCAAAAACCTGCTTGCTTCCAAGCCTCTGAGTCTGGGAGATGCCCAGACCCCACAGTGGGCCTGGAGCTTCAAAGATGGACCATCCTCCCCACCCTTTGTCCACTCAGATGCAGCCGACCTGCTCCACCCACTTGGTCACCTGCGCCAAGTGCTGGCTGCTGTGTCCACAGGACAGGGACAGGGGGCCGAAAGCATCTGCACCTGGCAGCTGGCCCTGGAGACAGGCACTCCCGCAGGGACATGCAGGGGGCAACAGCCTCGTGCCAGGCCCCATGGGGCCAGGGTGGCAGGACTGCAGGGGAAAGAGGCTTTGCAGGGGACCCAAGTCCCTGGGCAGCACAGCAAGGATCCCCGAGAGTGTGGGTGATAGGTTGGTACCAGTAGGCCAGGTACCTGGGGCCCAGAGTCAGACTTGTGGAGTCCAGGGCTTGAGGTGGGGGCAGTGGTGCCAGCCCAGTGAGGAGGCCCTGAGACCCTGGCCCAGGGCAAAGTCGCTGGCTCGTGCTGCCCTTGGTCACAGCAAGCGAGGAGCAGAGCTCCGGGGCGAGGTCAGGCGAGCTGCTGGGCACACCCACTGCCCCCAGCTCCAGGCTCAGCCTCCGGCTTCTCCTGGAAGGTGAGAGCGGCCGGGCCCTGCGGATCTCAGCAGGCGTGCGGCGTGTACAGCTCCCGGCGCACTCCGAGGTCAGCTTCTTCAGGGCAGACGCGGACCACCTGGAGAAACCCTTTGAGACCCCACTGTGAGTAGGCAGTGACCCTGGGGCACCGCTGCGGGGGCAGAGGGTGAGGAGGAAAGGACAGGCGAGCCCCGCCACCGTCATGCCCCCCCCCCCACACACACACACACACGGCCATGCCCATGGCTACACCCTTGTACCAGGACTGACACTGCTGGGGGGGCAGAGCCTGGGGCAGCAGCTGGGGAGCAGGGGCAAGTGGTGTACCAGGAGCGCCCACATTTCCTGGGTGCCTCACTGAGGCCAGTTCCGGGGCTGGGCTGGTCCGGTACCATCTAGACATGGACCCCATGGCCTGGTCCCCAGCCCACTGTGGTGCTGCTTTCTCACCAGCGGGTTCCAGTGCCTCTCCTACCCCCTGTCATGCCCCGCGCCACTGCGGCTGGGGCCCAGCACTACCATTGCCTTGCTGCCATCCCGGGGAGAGCCAGGCCCTGCGCTGGATGCCGGGGCCATCTGTGGCCAGGATGACAGTCTCAGCCACCTGCCCGGTGAGTGGAGGTGACAGACTAGCCAGTGTGCTGCACAGAAGCCAGAGGGAGGCAGAGGCCCAGGAGGATGGGCCCCAGTGGGAAGCAGGCTGAGGGCTTGGTGGTCCAGTAGCCCCAGCCTGGTGGCCCAACAGTCCGTATCAACATTGCAACCCAGGGGAGGCATGCAGCAGCCTGGAGCGGTGGGCGGCACCTTCCCTGCAGTTAGTCATGGAGCTCTTTTTTTTTTTTTTTTTTTCCTGGGACCGAGGTTCAAACTCACAAGCTTGCACTTGCCAGGCAGGCATTTGTGCCACAGAGCTATCTCCCCAGGCCTGCCATGGAGCTCTTAAGTGCTGGTGTGGTGCGTGTGGCCTGGGGGCCTCGGGGGCTGCCTGGGCCCTGTGGTCCCAGGTGGCCCTGGCAGCTGAGCACTCTCACACCAGCCAGCAGGCACATCAGCCTCTGCACGAGCACGGGCCCAGGCCTCCAGGCCTCCCTGCAGCTGCTCACGGAGCAGGCACGGCATCGGGCTCCACCCAGGCTGCACTGTGCAGCTTGTGGCCAGGGCTGTGGCGTCCCCAGCACGGCCCAGCACTTTGTCGATCCTCAGTGTGAGTTTTGCTGAGGGATCAGGGGCAGCGTCTTGGCAACTGTGAGGAGGTGTCTGAAGCATTGGGTGGGTCTGGGCTCCTCCTGCATGCCAAAGAGTCTGCGCCTGGGGCAGAGGCTTTGGTACATGGGATGGAGTCCCCTGGTCACACTTCAGGTCAGGGCACTGGTCACATGCTCCACTCTGGCTGGCTGAAGCCCCTCCTGGTCAGGAACCTAGCAGATAGGTGGCAGGCTGCACCCCAGGAGCAAGGCCACTGTCCACAAAGGGTGGCAGGCCCCAGGGACACAGGACCGCGTCCCTGCTCATCTCACGCTGCCTGGGTCTTGGGCCTCCTGGCCTCCTGTGAAGGGAGCCTGGTTCTACCTGCCCAGCCTTCAGCATGGACCCCTCCAGGGGCACCTGCCAGGGAAGGGCTGGCGGTGGCTTGGCCATGCCACTCCTGCGGCTGGTTCTGGCCGCACCGCACTGAGCAGGAGCCAGGTAGCCCCGACGCTTCCTTCTGCCATCAGAAGGAATCCAGAGCAGCTCTGTGCCTACGGGGAAGCAAACCTTGAACCCTCTCCCAGAATCAATAAACAGGCCTCCATTCCTCCACCCGGCCCCACACACTCGCCACACTCACCAGGCCCACGCTTGGGGGTCAAGGCCCAGGGGCCATGCCGCCCCACATTGGAGAGGCCCAGGCTCTGCACACACCTGCAGATGTCGCTGCCACCTGACGGGCACTCTGTGGCAGGAACACAGCCAGGAGCATGCTGCCCCTGGGGAAGGCACCTAGGACGACTCGGGTGTCATCGCCAGGTCACCACACCCCATGTCGAACACAGCGGCCAGGAGGGTCTCGCCCCACACCGTGTGGGGCTGATCTGGCGCCCGCCAGTTCCCCTTTATCCTGGGCAGACTGTGTGCTGCGGATCTGCTTTTAGTAGACAGCATAATGGCTCCAGCCTCACTGGTGTTTGCTCCTTTATACAAAAGCCCAGAGGGAAGGGGAGGCCCCTCCTCAATCACTGTGGACCCCTCATTTGTACACAGAGCATGGGATACCAGAACCTGTCTCATGGATGCCCGGGCACTGCCAGTCTCCCGCCTCTGAGCACCGGGTTTGTTGTCATCCTTGCAGTCATGGGGCTGTGGATCAGAGGCGGGCACACAGCCCGCTGCCCACGGAGAGCAGAACACTTCCTGAGTCACACCTAAAAGTGAAGCAGGCAGGCAGTGGCACAAGCTGAAGCAATCAATCGTCCATGTTTCATTGCTCTTCTGAGCTGGGGCCAGCAGCCGGCTGCGTGGGGCATGGTCCCCAGGTGGGAGGCACCGGCACCCCAGAAGGAGGTGGCCACTCTGGAGCCTCGGCAGCCCCACCCTGCCCGACTGGGCTTTACCCACGCCATAGCCCGGCACAGTGGGACAAGCCACGGAACCCACTGTGACACCAGGTCAGCATCACCAGATCCCATGACAGCCAGGAAACAAACCCTCCAAAAGCTCGACTTCCACGCCTACACACAAGCCATCTCCTTCCCAAGGCCGCGTGTCAGTAATATGTAATTGCCAAACACATATTCCGTTATTCTGTTGATATGAAATATCTGAGTTGTTTAATTGTTTCTAACTTTGCAGTAGACAATTTGCATTTCACTGGGAAGAAAAGACGACCTCCTAGACGTGGACAGTTGCCAGATATTCCAAAGCCTATTTTGGATAAATTACAGCACCCAGTTTTCAGCAACAAAGCACACTGATTTCACATTCAAGAGGATTTTTATATTTAGTCTCCTAACCTTTTGTAGTTCCCACCCACGGCTCGGCATGTGGAGCCTTTTGTGTGCCCCATTCCTGGAGGGGCGTCTGCCCCAGCCCCGGCAATTTGGGCCTATTGACTCATAGAGCAGGTGCCTGTGATTGTAGATGGGCCGCGTGGGCACCAGGACAGGCTCAGCCATCCCCTCAAGTCGGATTTGGGGACCCACGCAGGGAGAGGGGCTCACGTCACTTTCCTTTTGTTTTCCACTATGCAAAGCCCAGTGAGCATTTAAAGGTGGCCCCCCGATGGTTTCTCCTTTTCATGTGTTGGACAAAAGAGTTTGAGACATCAGGAGATGGGGTCCAGGAGGAACCAGCCATTACCCGAAGGTGACTCAGAAGTCAAGGTGCCCCCTGCTGCTAGCGCAGCCTCCCAATAAAAGTGGAGGGGCGTGGAGCTGAGGTTCCCAGAGATCTCAGCGCCTCCTGGGGACACCACACTTTCATATTAATTGTCTATAGCTAATTATGGCAGGGCAGCACGAGAAAGCCATTTTTTAAAGCGAAGTTGGTGCTATAAATTCCTTTTCTAGGAATCGTAGCATATCGTATAGAGGGGATGTCCCAGAAAAATACAGTATAAAAAGACATCGTGCTGCTTCCAGTGCCAAACAGGGTTAAAAATGGAAGTTCACTGGGATATCAGGGTGCAATTCTGCCCAAACAGGGTGGGGCGTCCTGACAGGTGCCAACCCCTCTGGGGAAGGTGGCAGGGAGGGCAGCGTGGTGCCCATTGGCCCGAGCTCTGCCAGCTCTGTAGGCTGACGTGCTGCTGTGTTACCCAGGTGGCTCTGGAGCTCCCACACTCGGGGCTGCCTGCTCCGCCCACAGCCTCTCTGCCAGACTCTGGGGTGATGGTGTGTCCCTCTGTCCCCTTCCTCCTGGGGGCCCCTACTGCTGGGTTGTCCCTGTCACCCCAAGCTCCTGCTATCCCAAACTGCTCAGTCCTAAAGGCCATGAGGTCAGGGTGGGGTGGAATACGGAAAGATGGTAAGGAGAGCTTTGCATGCTGGGAGGTGGGGGAGGGAGGGTCCCGGTATGTGTGAACTGTGAGCACACTGCAGATGCAGACATCCATGTGGAGCAGCCCAGAGCCTCCGTCGGGGTGGGGTGGGCCTCAGGACCAGGGGACAGGCCGCCATGGGGCAGTCTGAGACCTGGGGCTGCTGGACAAGCTCAGAACACCACAGGCTTGGGCCAGCAAGATGGTTCAGCAGTCTAAAGTGCCTGCTTAGGAAAGCTTAGGCAACTGCAGGGACCGTGGTTCAATCCCCGGCACCAGGGCAGGCTGAGCTGGCCATAAAACAAAACAAACAAACAAACAAAAAAAAAAACACCACAGGCTTGATATGTGGGCACAGGGCTTGGGTCTGCCCTGATACTGCCTAACCAGGTGGTCTGGGAAGGCAGGCGTGCCCCAGCACCGCCTTGACAGACGTCTCCTGATAGGACCTCAGCAAGCCCAGGTAGAGGGACGCTCGTGAGGCCTGGCCCACCACCGTGGGAGGCGTCCGTGTCTCTACAGCGAGGGATCAGTGAGCAGGCCAGGGACCCCCAAAGCAAAGGCACAAGGACAACTCCGACTCCCTGGTCAGGGATAGAGCCCGCTTCTGCCTGTCACAGGGCTGGGAGAGGAGCCTGGGGTGGTCACGGAGGGACGTCGAGCTGCCCTGCTTCTTCTCTATAGATGACAAAGGTGCACGCACACACATACGTGTGTGCATGTGCCCACACGTGTGCATGTGCCTACATGTATGTGTCCATACAAGCCCTGCTGCTAGAACCAGGGCCTTGTGTGCACAAGGCAAGCATGCCATCGTCCCGTGGCCGTCCTGTGTGCCTGTGGCTGCTGCCTTTGTGGCTTCACACACCTCCTGGTGGCTCACTGTGTGGAACTGGAGGTGGAGGAACAGAGCAGGGGCCACGCAGGGAGGGGCTGGGTCTATCTCCAGTGGGATCTGGAAGTAGCCGAGGCCCTGGGCCTGCAGGGTGTCCCCATCCCCAGGCACAGTGAGGGCCCTGGGGGAGCCATGCAGACCACTGTGGAGCCCGCTGTCTGGGGCACAGACTGCCTTGGGGATAGCTGTGACTCCATCGGCCCTGCCCAGCCCCCATCTGCGCCCTCTGGCATGAGCCTGGCCGGTGTGGGTATCCAGTCAGCATGCTTACCTGAGACCCAGGCCGGGCCTCCAGACAGCTTCTGCTCATACTGCCAGCTCTGGGCCATGCGGCCTGATCCCTCTGTCCCACCGCTGTGGAGCCTGTGAGCGCTGGGCCTGGCAGGCAGGGGCAGAGACTAGGGCAATGGGCAAGCAGGAGGCCCGTCACTGAGGCTCATCATGGTGGCCCAGGCTGGCTGGGCCGCCCTGCATTGTGTACAAGCAGCCTGCTTGGTGCGGGGGGTGGGGTGGGGGAGTGGGGGTGTGTGCTCTGGAGGTAAGTGTGGGTGAGGTGCCAGAAGCAGACTCCAAAGGAACCCTGAATTAGCCTGGGCCTGGAGGTGCGCGGGCCAGGGGTGCTGTCGCTTCTGCTCCAAGAGGTGCTGGGGGTGGGGGTGGAGAAGCTGTGCCACAGTTGCTCAGGGAGTTCAGCCTAGAGAGGGGCAGCCGCTCCTCAGGAGAGGGAGGCCACGCACACAGGTGCAGGGGCAGCCCAGAGCCACACGCCATGCCTGGGAGCTCGAGGTCACTGTTTCCCAGCTGGGCCTTGGGTAGGTTGGGGAGCCGGGGCACATGGGGCCAAGCGTCGGGTCCCACTTGTGTCCTGTGCTCAGGGTGCTGGGCTCCTCGCCTAGCGCCACCTGTGGCTCCCACTGGGCTCTGCCTCCAGCAGGGAGTTCTGAGACCCCAGCTAGAAACACGCAAGCCCCCCCCACAGCTCCAGACCCTCTGGTCCTCTTCTCTAAGAGACTCACTTTTGAAAGCTAGAATTGGAAAATCTCTCCATAGATCAGCTGTGGTGGAATGCAGCTATGATCCCAGGCTCTGGGGAGGCTGAGGCAGAAGGGTCTCAAGTTTGAGGCTGGCCTGAGCAATCTATCAAGGGCTCACCGCCACTAAAACAGAAGGGGCGGGGCTGTCACCCCACGGCACAGCCCATCCCCAGTACCGCTGAAGAGTGAACGAAGCCAGGCCAAGGTGAGGCAAGCGCAGCTAGGGGTTGGTGTCCCGACCTGTCGAGTGTCTCTCTCGGTGCTGTCATGGGTCAGGCAGCATACCTGGGCCACGTGGCCGAGGAGGGCCCACAGCACTACTCAGCCTGACAGTCGAGGCTTCAGTGGGTGCCAGCCACGTAGGAGTGTGCCTCCAGACTCTGGGGTGTCCACATAGGGGTGTGCAGGGCGGCCGGACTCCTGCCCTGCACACTGCGTGATGCACAGCTGACCCTGGCCACCCCAGGGGTGGCGGGGCCCGGGGAAGCTGCAGAACCCCTTGGGGGCTGCCCCGCCCTGGATCCTGCCGTGCCCGCACGTACCCGAGGGTAGCTAGGCAGCCCCTGGCTCCTGCCGCAGCACAGCGTCTTGGCTGATGGAGCGGCCGTGGAAGACTAATGCACTGTGTCTGATCACCTCCAGCGAGGCTGCTGCCTGCCCCACAGGGCCCGTAATGTTTTATTTTTTGAATTCACTTAACCGGAGAAAACATCTCGGGCTGCAGCACAGCCCCCTGGTGGCAGGCCCCAGCCCAAAGCAGCCATTTCACGGGGGCCTCCAGCCTTTAAGGCCTTGTTTGTCCGTGGTCTTCCCACCTTTCTCTGAGGCGTCCTACACAGGTGATTAGGGAGTCTAATTGGCTTGGCTGTAAAAAGATAATTAATTGACATTTCCCTCCCGGAGAGGTCAGGCTGCCTCTCTCCTGGCTCCTCCCTGGGGCGGCACTGCAACCTTTCTCTTGCTGAGAGAGCTGTAAGCAATGTCACTAGAGTCAGCAGAAAGGTTCTGAGGACGCTGGCGCTCATGCATCCCAGCAGCCACCACGAGCAGCCGCAAGGCCTCAGGCGTCCAGTGTGGAAACTGAGCCACAAAGCTCCGGTCCATGGGGGCCTACAAGGCTGCTGCACTAGGCTGAAGGCAGTGAGGCTCCTGAGCAGGCAGCCCAGCCGGGCCCCTTGTCTTCTGCCGGATTTCCTGAGGAGGCGACCTGCAGGGCCTCGCGGGCATGGACTACCCGACCCTTACACGGTCTTTTCTCCTCAGTGGTGTGGACAGCATGGGTGTCGAGAACCATGGTATGGGAGCCACTGCCCACACAGGGGCCATGGGGTCAATACATCTACCCTGGTGATAACACAGATGTCCCCTACCTGGGACAAAGGGGGAGGAGGCAGCAGCCCGTGGCGGGGGGTGCCAGAGGCCCTGCCCACTAGCAGAGGGACCAGAACTGGTAGAGCTGAAGCACGGGGCCTAGTGGGCTCCTTGGGCAGGACAGACCTGAGGTCAGCTGCCAGCTAGGCCCTAGCCCCGTGCTGAGTGAAGTACAGGCCAGAAGCAGAGCAGGGCTGGGAGCCTGAAGACCCATGCAAGCGTATAAGGCCCAGGACAGGAGGACAGGAGAGACTTGGGGACATGGTCGGGGGCAGCCGTGAAGGGAGAGAAGAGCCAGGGTCCCATGACTGGTACGGGCAGCCTGGCAGGCAGGCAGCAGGACCTGGTGGGCTGGGGTCCAGGCCACAGGGCAGGAGCTGCCACCTCTGGGAAGCGTGGTACTCATGTGTGGAGCAGAGCGGAGCTGCAGTGGGAAGGGTGGCAGTGGGACAGCGGGGTGGGGTTGCGGGGGTACCCAGGTGCTACCCCATGGTCTGGGGCTCCCCTCCGCAAGCACTCTGCTTCAAGGTTCCTGAGGACAGGGGTGGGACGCTGTGCCACCTTCTGGACACCATCCCACGAGCAACCCTGTCCCACTGGGCAGCAGCAGCATGCCAGGACCCAGGCTGGCCGGCGCTGTGTTGGACATCCAGCTGGAGGCAGGGCTGGTGTCGTGGGGCCGAGGAGAGGGGTCAGGCTAGCAGGACTCACCTCAGCTTCTGGGCTGGGCACCGGGGAACACGGTGCCCATTGCCAGGAAGGGACATGGGACCCAGCCTCCCAGTAAGCTCACAGAGAAAAGTCGGCTTCAGCTGCTGTCTCCTGAGTTCATGGCCTGAGTCCACGTGGCTAGGTGGCCGTGGCCAGCCAGGTTCTAGAGATGAGGGAAGTGGCACCTAGGGAAGTGGCTTCGAGCCTTGGCTGTCCTGAGCCAGGTCGGGCTCCCAAGGGCTTGGGTCCTCCCGCTGGGTTTCTACGTGGCTGGTCCACACAGCCTCGCCATCGCCACCCTGGCCAGGAATGATGGAGAGGAGTGTCCAGGGTCACTCCCAGCCCCTGCATTCTCTGTCCCCTGGCTACTAAGCTATCAAGGTGAACCCCACTCATCCCACCTATAAGCCAGCTTCTCATGGCCACCAGGCAGGAAGCACAGAGCCAGCCCTGCAGAGGCGCTGCTTCCTGCTGGAAACACTTGCTGGCTCCCGGCATGCTCGGCCAGGTGCGGGCCCAGCCTCCCCGGGCCACTGCCACCACGAGGAGCGCGGTCACCTTGCCGGGCTTGGCTCCCTGCGGGGTCAGGAGAGCACCGTGTGCCGCTGCCGCCTCACGCCTCACGTCGGCAGCCTGCGGAGGCTGTGGTGCACTAAGAATGGAAACGGTTCCCAGTCACTGCCCGGGTGCAAGTGCGCAGGGACAGCAGCGGGAGGGAGGTGGCCACGTGCGGGGACACCCTTGCCAGGGCGGGCCTGACCATTTATCCCACACCACAAGAGAAAATGAAGCTTCCCCGGGGAGAAATAACTCCCCACCTGTGACCCCAGTCCCGAGGCTGATGCCCTCCCCTCCCGCCAGGGGTGAGGATCAAAGATGCCCCAGCGGGCCCACAGCACACTCCCCTTGTCCTGGAGCAGCTCGGCCCCGGGCACAGGTGGATAGGGGCTGGCCCTGCAGCACCTGGCCACAGTGCGCTGGCCACACCGCCCTCCCTACAACTCCCTGCCCACATTGCGCTGGCCACACCGCCCTCCCTACAACACCCTGCCCACACCACCCAGCCCACAGTGCGCTGGCCACACCGCCCTCCCTACAACTCCCTGCCCACACCACCCAGCCCACAGTGCGCTGGCCACACCGCCCTCCCTACAACTCCCTGCCCACACCACCCTGCCCACAGTGCGCTGGCCACACCGCCCTCCCTACACTGCACTGCCCACACTGCCTTGTCCACACTCAGGTTGGGGAGTGCCAGACAGGGTCCATCCTGGGATGGGCTCTGCCTTCAGCACGTGCATGGAGTGCCTGGGCCTGCTCCCTGCCCCCGTGGTCATCCGTACTCGGAGACCAGCGCGGAAGTTGAACACAGCTCTTGCTGCCTTGCTCTGTGACTCAAACTTTCTTTCTCCTGTTAGGGGGCAGCTTCCCAGCCAGGGCACAGGAGCCCCTGGGTCCTGCAGACCAGCGGCGTGTCACTCAAGGCCACACAGAGTTCGCAGACGTCTTCCTGGGGCCACCTCCACCCAGCCTCCAGCCTTTCCTAGCTCTGGGCAGCCCCAGCCAGGTAGGCAGCAGGGCCAGGGCAGCTGGGAGGAGCTAGCCCCTCTGCTTGTGCCAGCCCCCCTGAGCCCATCCTCTCCCCACCCCTGGCCCTCTAGCAGGCTGACAGCCAGCACAGGGACAGCCTGAGCCCAGCGAAGATGGTGCCCACCACCTGCAGCACCAGGTAGGACCGTAGACTGCTCACAGGGCTTCTGGGGGCTGTGGGCTCTGGCCACATGTTACAGCACACCTGCCTCAGACAAGGAATCTGCAGGGGGGCGTGGCTTGGAGGAGCCCCCAGGGCAGGCTCAGGAAGGCAGCAATTACAGGGCCTGGCTGCAGCCAGGCAGCAGGACTGTGGCCCCCATGGGCCCTAGGTGGCAGGAGCCCCTGCTCCCAGACAGTGTGCAGGAGCACAAGGTAGAGGTGGAGACCCCACATGCACCTGCACGCCATGACTGTTCCTGTTTACAGAAGGGGAAATTGAGGCACGGAGACTGAGAGTTTAGCAATTTCTTGACTAAGCCAAGTGTGACAGGTCTGAGGGCTAGGTGTCACGTGGCAGAAGGCTGGGAGCTGCTCCTCTGTCCCTCAGAGCTTGTGGTGGCTGATCCCAGCCCCTGCGGGGACAGAGACACCAGAAGGGTGTCCTCAGTCCTCATGGTGGCCCAGGGGTCATGAGGAACTTGCTGTGTGCCTGGCAGTGCCCAACCACCTCGGCCTGCCAGGCACTGCCTGGTCTCGGGGGGCAGAGCCTGTGTTGTTCAAACCTCTGTGGAGCAGTGACCAAATTCCCACCATGAGCCTGGGCACGGGGGACAGAGCCACCCCAGAGCCTCCGCATGACCGTGCCAGGTCCTCTCTGCTCACTCAGCACAGATGCCGCCAGGCACAGCCCAGCACAAGCTAGCATAGGGACCCAGGCCAAGAATCACTGCTTTCTCCGAGGCCATGGGCAGGCGGCTGCTGGTCCTCCCACCCCACCAGCCCCTGCAGGGGTCTCAGGGTGCCACAGACTAGAGTTACTGGGACCCCAGAACCAGAGTTTGTGGGTTTCAGATGCCCCAGGGCTCCCTTGTGAGTCGTGGACTACAGCATCGCCCGCACGCTTGCGGTGCTGTCTGGTTTTCCAGGAGTCCTGGGGTCTCCAGGTCCTGCTTTCCAGGTGAGGAGGTCACAGAGAACGCCTCCCACCAAGGCATCCCCAGGGCCATTCTCCCTCCAGGGGCTTGCCACAGGTGACAGGTGCACCCGCCCATCCGTCACAGGGACGCCAGCCCCAGCCAGCACCTGCTGCCACCTCCAGTTCTCAGAGCCACCAGGTCCCATGGCCAGGGTGGAGCTCAGCCCAGAGTACCCTGGACAGGCACGCAGCTGCCTGTCACAGCAGAGGCAGCCTGAGCCCCACAGTGCCACCCCCAACTGTCCAGCCCCTGCTGGCCATGCAGAATCCCACATGCTGAGAGCATTCTGTGGCTCCAGAGATGGGTCCCTGAGGCAGGCATATGCGACAGCTTCCCAGGCCAGCACCACAGCTGGTGACTCCAGCTGCTGCCCTCCCTGGCCACACAGAGGTCAGGTGCCCCCACGTCTTGCTGGCAAAGAGTGGGCCCAGGTGTCCCGGCAGCCAAGCTAGAGACTCGGTCCCAGGACCGGAGCGTGAGGCATGGGCCCAGCCGAGAGGGTCGGACTGCTCGGGGCCCTGGCATCCGGGCACCGCGGCCTCATGTTTCGCCCCAGGTATCCAGAGCAAGGACCCAGCTATTCTTTCTGGATGGCCCCTCTCAGGCCAGGGTGGGGGCACTGCCCACACTGTCAGGGTAGCTAGGCATGAGAGAGCCTACAACATGCTCCTGTCCCTGAGAGCATTCTGCATCCAGCCAGGGACTCCAGTGGGCAGCGACTGTGGTGTCCATTTGGGAGCGTCCCCCAGAGGCCCCACTCTGCAGCTCTGCCACACCAGTGTCCACTGGGTCAGGAGGTGGCACACAGGGTTGGAGGGGAGAGTGACAGCCTCCCTCATGGCTGAAAGTGTAGCTCTGGATCATCTCTGATAAGGAAAATGGCCTAACAGATACCTCGTGTCCCGGAGGAGGGGACGGAGGGGGCCCAATCTGGTTTCCTGGGCACAGAGCCCAGTGCAGTGCCCCGTCACACCCCCACCCCCATCCATGTGGCCCTCAGGGCCTGGTCACCTGTAATACCAGCATGCTGGGAGGCTGAGGCAGGAGGGTCACAGGTGCTAGCTCAGCCTGGGCAACTTAGTGACTTACTGAGACCCTGCCTTCAGGTAAAAGCAAAGATCTGGGGGTGGGGCTCTGTCTGAAGGCCCTGAGTTCACTTCCAGTACCCAGAGGGAGTTGGCAGCTCCTGGAGGCCCAACAGGGACCCCTGGATACCCCAACACGAGTTCTTGCTCTGGAAGCAGTGGCCACCAGACTGTGTCCAGCAGGGCCAGCTGGCTGAGGGGCGTTGTGTGGTGTCTGTCCACTCACCCACGCAGCGCTGGACACAGCTCACGCAGGGGGACCCAGAGCGTAGCAGGGCAGCCACTCAGGCGGCAGGCAGCAGCTTGAAGAAAGAGCTGAGGTGGCCCCAGCTGGGCTGTGCTTGCTTCCAGGGCGGGAGTCTTGGGAGGCCCCTGCCGCATTCCTGCGGAGACATTCCAGTCGCATGGCTGTCCCACCGAGGGTGCAGGCCTGTTGCTCCTGAAACAACGTGAAGTCATGCAGGGGAGGGGAGGGGCTGTGGCCACGAGCTGATGTAGCTCTGCAAGCGTCCTCGAGACCTTGCTCCGGCCGAAGCTCCAGCCTCAAAGCCGAGCAGGAGACAAACGCAGCGGACGCGAGCCCATGGGGGACAGGATCTGCTGCCCAAGGTGCATACTGGGTACCCTGTGGCTCCCGGTGCCTCTCACAAAGGACCCAACCCTGGGGGCCATCAGACCCCCTCCTTCTGCTTCTGGAGGAGAAGGGGTCTGAGACTTCTGCAGCTGGTCACTTAATCTGTCACTAGGCCAACACAGACGGCGTCCATTTATTTACTTCTTTCCTTGAAAAGACAGTTGACAGCAGGCAGCCCCCACCTCCTGCACGCTGGCCAAGGCGACCACACATGCCCAGGGCCACCACTCAGACAGGGCCAGCCCAGGAAGGGCCCCGATGTGGACGTGCTACAGACAGGAAGTTTGTCCACCACTGATGGCTGAGGACCTAGACAGACCAGGCGGCCCTAGCCCTGCCCCAAGCAGAAGCCCCAGCCCTGATGGTGGGCCTGCAGAGCCGTGGGGCTGTGGAGCACGGCTCAGACAGCCTTGGGGCCGTGCATGCTGAGGGCACCCTCCATCCCAGAGCGCAGTACACTGGAAACCCGCAACTCACAGGCTCCTGCTGGGGCGCGTGCTGCTAGCCCTGCACCTGGCTCACCCCAGGCCAGCTCCCACTCCGCAGCAGGCTCCCCCAGAGTCCACATAGCCTGGCTACCCTGGGCAAGTGCCTGTGAGTAGATGCAGGGACCCCAAAGGGTGTGGGTGTGAAGCCCAGGCCACGGGTGAGCACTCAGGCACAGCCGCAGGGCACCAGGCTGGAAGCTGGCCTGGGGGACGGCCATGTCTAGGGGCGACATGGGGGTGGTATCCAGGGACAGGGTAATGGCCCTCAAGAGGGTGCTGCAGGGAGCAACAGAGAGAAGTTTAGGGCCGAGGCCACGGGGCGCCCCGTCAGGCACATCCCCGCCCCCAGGAAGCCCCTAGGCAGGAGCTCAGGAAACAAGCAGGTGGCCTGAGTCCTCATTCCTCCGTGAGCTCCTAAGTTCTGAAAAGTGAGCCCCATCCTGTCCAGGCAGGAAACAAACCAAGCAGGTGTGCAGCCGGCGGCAGCAGCTGGGCTCGGATGTGCCCATGCTGCGGGCGCCCTAATCCCTGCACGGCGGCTGCTTCCCGCCTGCCTTGGCTCCAAGGAGTGGCCCAAAGCAGATGGGGCTCGCAGAGGGTGCCTGCTGTCAGCGCCCCCACGGGGAGGGGGCCGGTGCCTCCAGCTGCAGTGCGGCCCTCTGCCCACGCACTACCCGGTGCAGGGCTCCTATCTCTGTATCCGTGGAAATTAGGCGGCCCTTCCCTGGGCTCACGTCCTCCACGCACCAGGTGACGGCGTTCTCCACCTACATTCCCACGGCTCCAGCTGTCTAGGCCAGTCCATGGTGTGGGGGCTGCACAGTCCCTCCGGGAGCCTGCGAGCTGCACCATCCCCGTGGTCCTCCGACACCAGGCTCCAGCCTTGGCCTTTCAGCTCAGGTGCATCTCAGGGCTCCAGGCTGTGCATGTCATCTCTGTGGCCACTGCCTGTCCCAGGTCCCCCGGGAGCAGCCTTCCACTTCACAGATCATCTGCGCACCAGCTTCTGTGGCCTGTTAAGTGACAGTCACTTTGCAGGCCGGAACTGCTGTCTCAGAGGGACATGCAGTGTGGGTCTCGTGATGCCACTGTCAGCACCATGGGGCCTCTGGACAGGAAACAGGTGGTGCCACCACAGGGAGTGCTGCCCAGAGCCAGCCAGCACCCTAGCAGGTGGAGAAGCTGAGATGGACTGGGCCCCCTGCAGAGCCCCGGCCACACCCAAGCACGAGCTCCTTCGGGCCTGAAGGGGGCTCTGAGTACCTGTCCCTAACTGTCCTTCATGGTCTTGAGGTTAGGGCCATGGAAGGGGTGCTGTGTCCTCGGGGGTTCAGGATACCACGGCAGAGGTACCACGGAAGCCACAGCCCCCAGAGAAGGGTGAGGTGCACTCTGCTCGGGCAGGGCTCTGTGCCTAGGCCCACCAGTGCCCCCACTCTGTGTCCCTCCCTTCCCTATGGTCCCTCATGACTCACGTGGTCCTACAGAGAGGAGAGACAGACAGCCTTTGTGTCCTGGGGGTGCCCACTGTCTCCCAGCCTCGGTGGACACCACAAGGGCCCAGGGATGAGGTCAGGATGGGGGCAGGGCCTCCTCGGGGCCTAGAACAGTGTAGGTAGCCCTTGCAGGGAGCTTCGGGTCTCCAGAGGCATTGGCCTCCTCACACCCAGCCCAGAGCCTCCCTCACCTTGAGAGGCCGCTGAACATCGGCTGCTGCTGAGCCATCCCCCAGATGGTTTGCAGAACTGGACAAGTGAAAGGCGGGGAGAGAGGCCTGAGCCAGATGCTCAGACACCGGGTGTGGAAGGGGGGCAGGACAGCGACATCAAGAGGGCCCTTGGCAGGCCTGTGGACCCAAAGGAGGCAAGGAAACAGGATTGGGAAGGGCGGGAGCTGAGGCCGAGGAACCCCCGAGCCCAGCAGAGCTCAAGCCTGCACACTAGTGGGAAAGGGTGACCAGGGAGCAGGAAGAGAACCACTGAGAGGGCCAGCGCCCAGTGGCCAAGCGCACACGGCCAGGCGGGACACAGGCTGGCGCAGGCTCACACCTGGGCTCCTGGGTGGTCACCCCTGCCTGGCGAACCTTGAAATTGCTTCCCAGAAGACTTCCGCTATCTCCAAGTAAGAGCAACTCAAAGGCGCCCACAGATACCCTGCTCCCAGCAAAGCGAGGTTCTCTGAATCTGGGATCCCACCAGAGATCACTCGGCAAGCAGAGAACACAGAGAGGCCTTCGGGTGGGAGCCGGAAAGGGCCCCCGCCGCTGCAGCCCGGAAGACTGACAGGCCTGAGCCAGGAGCCACTGTTGCCGGATGCCTTGTATCTCCTCCTGGTTTCTGAGCAGAAGGTGGGCAGAGACCAGGAGAGGCGAGTTCTTGGTAGTCCGTGGGAGACCCCAGCTTTGTCCCCTGCACCCAGGACAGCCAGAGGTAACAGAAATATGTGGGCTGTGGGCCCAGAGGAAGGGAGCGCACCACGTTGGACACAATGCAGAAGTGGCAGAAGGAAAGAAAGCTACGTGGACAGGGCCACTGAATGCCCAACAGCAGCCCCCAGGGGATGGGTTGGGCAGGACATGTGGGCCACAAGCCACCAAACCCAGCCGCAGCTGGAACCTTGATGAGGGAAGCAAAGGGAGGGCTTCAGGAAAGAGCTAAGCTTTTTAATTAGGACAAAATTTTCTCAAATTTAATGGAGAAAATAAAAAGCTTCACAGACTCCAGAAGGGCCCTGAGCCGAAAGCATACCCAGTGAGGAGGAAGGACCTTGGCCGGTGTGCTGGGAGGCACACTTGGGGTGCTCCTCTGCGTTCCTGGGGCCTCCCGTGCTGCTGGGTGCCCCTGCTGCAGCCTGGCCAGATCCCTGCCTGCAAGGAACCTGGCCTCAGGCCAACCCCAGGCGGCCACCTCTCCCGCCTATTAATCTGCCGTTAGTGGTGGCTCCAGGGCTCCCTGCCCTGCCTGGTTCTGCTCTGGTCCTCAAAGCCTTGGGGTGCCTCAGGACTTGGGAGTCTTGTAACAGAGCTGGGAGCAGCAGCCTGTCCCTATCGTGAGTGCTAAATTATTGATCTCTCCCCTCCTCCTCTGCACTTCCCTGTCTTTAACGGGACTCCTGGGGCCCAGCCCAGGCCCATTTCTCTCCACTCAAAAATAAGTCATTTGGAAATCTCTTGTCATTACCACACCATGGATTCTTAAGTTTATAGAGGAGCAGAACTGAACTGTTCCCAAACCCTGCCTGCTGCCGGGAGCACTGGGCTCTCGGCCCCCGGCTCCAACTCAGCCAGCGAGGGACAGGGGTCCCAGCCTAGAAGCCCGGGTGAGGACGAGGCCAGGAGCCCCCTCCCCCAGGATGGATGTATGGGTGGATGCACAGGCCAGGGCAGAGCCCACCATGCGCTCAGGGCCTTGTATGGCAGCCGGAAGACTGGCCTGGTGTCCACCCCCACAGCTCCCCGGCTCCCTGTCGGGCAGGCGGGGCCAAAGGCTGGACAGCAACGGGCGTGGGTCAGGCTCTGCTCTCCAGGCCCCTTGTAGTGAGCTGGCTGCAGCCCCGTCCCTCCAGGTACTGCCAGGGCAGGCAGGGCCACCTGTCCCCCACTGTAGATCGGAGACGGGGGTGGGGGTAAAGCCCTTCCACGGGACCTGTGTTCACATGTAGGCAGCTGTGTCCAGTGTAGGAGTCTCAACCACTCTGACAGCGAGGCCAGGGCAGGCCGCCTCTGCTGTCCACCCGTGTGGAGGATCCAGCAGACACTAGCCTTTATCCCTCAAGGGACACGTCAGAGCCACACAACCCTGCCTGGCTGTGCCAGTCAATTCCTGCTGGAAATCGTGTGGTCCTTGGTGGCCTCTAAGGAGTCCCAGGAGCAGCTCCAGCCTGGGGCAGGGGGTGGTTTTCCACACAGCAGCCCAGGGTGCCTGGGCTGCTCAAGGCCTGGAGGTTGGAGAAGTAGCCTCAGGAATCTCCAGCATAGGTACAGTGGGGCGTGGACAGGCAGACGGGACCCAGAACCCACTGAGACTGTGCCTTCTGGGCCCTTCAGAGCCACTGCCCTGCACAGGGTACAGGACTCAGGCAACGCCTTCTCCCCACAGGCCCGACAGGACTGCAGCGGACCTAGCGTCTGAGCTGTACCCAGGTAGGCAGAGCCATGATGTCCATGGGCTAGTGGGATGGTAGGGAGGGCAAGGCCTGGTACACAGACCCATAGACTTGGCACCCAAGGGCAATACAAGCTCTGCCGGGCCCCAGCTGAGGAGGGGCCTCAGAGCTGTGGGCCAGGGGCAGCCTTGGGCTCCAAGATGATGCAGGGGTGGGTATCAGGGCTCAATAAGAAACTGGTGGTAGGGGGGCTGGGGAGATAGCTCCATGGCACAAGGGCCTGCCTGGCAAGTGCAAGGTCATGAGTTCAAACCCCGGTCCCGCAAAAAAAAAAAAAAATGGTGGTAGGGAGCTAGGGCGTCGGGCAGCGAGGCGTCTCCTCGGGAGCCAGGGGTTACGGCTGCCAGCACCAGTGGTGGCCCAGGAAGCAAAGGGTCAGGGATCGGGAAAGGGGCACTGCTTACCCAGTGCTGTGCTGCCATGGCTGCCCACCCAAGCCCAGGGCAGCACAGGGCAGGGCGAGACCTGGGCAGCATCTGTGGGCTGAGGCATGCACTGCAAAGCCCGGCCTGGGTCCCTCAGGTACCCCAAGAGTATGGAGCTCACCAAACCAGGGACAGCGATGCCATCATCGCCACCCCCAGGTTGGATCCTTGGGAGGGCCCGGGCCCTGGCACCCGAGGCGCATCTAGCAGGGGGTGCCTCTGCCCTCACCTGACAGAAACGACCCTGACTGTGGGGTCACCAGAGGCTCCAGGAGCACGGGCAGGCCCTGAGCCAGACAGGGCGGAACGCCAGGGCAGCTCAGCAGGTGTGCCTGTCCCACCCTGGGCTCTTGGCCCCCGGTCAGCCGTGCTAAGAAATGTCGCACTGTCTCAAGCGAGCCTCCACACAGCCCACACTGCACCCACAGCCTGGCTCCAGGGAAGCGGATGGGCCTGGGGATAACCAGGGCTTGAGGACCATTTGGTGTTGCAAGGAAGCCATTGGGTGGTGGCCCCTCATCCCACAGGGTGGCCGTCCCAAAGAGGCGTCTGTGGCAGAAGCTGCCCACAGAGTGAGGTCGGGGGTGGCCCCGCCCCAGGCCAGCACCAGCCACGGGACCCAGGCCCCGACCCCTCCTGCAGATGTCTGTCCCAGAGCTGGGCTGAGCGTGGGGTCAGCTCAGGCTGAGCCTGTTGCACACACTGCCCGCTGAGATCACGCTGGCCCCCTGGCCAGCTGCCCTTGGCCCGGCAGAGCCGTGTTCTCAGCACCGCCTGGAGATAGGCTGCCTGAGAACACGGCGGCGTCACTGTGCTCAGCTTCCCCTCTGGCTGCCAGGGAGGCTGGCCTGCTGCCGGGCCAGCTGCAAATGTGTGTCCCCTCCCGGCCCCCCACCCCAGCCTGCGGGCCCCGGAACAGAATCTTGGAGGCAGAGGGGCCGAGTAGGGCCAGCAGATTCTTCTGGGCCCCTGAGGCCACTCCAGTCCTGCCCAGGAATGCGCAGGCGCCCACAGCCCTCTGCTCAGCCCAGGTGGACAGTGACCGCCCGTTTTCCAGCCTGGTGTCTGGAATGTCGATTTGCCCCGCTCGGCGGTGCGGGTGACTCCTGCCCCCAGTGCAGCTGTGGCCGCATTCCTGGTGTGAGCCCGGGCCAGCCTGGAGCTTTTTTCCCTCTGCAGTGCCAGCCCTGGCGGGCTCAGGGGAGGGGGAGAAGGCTGTATCTATGGCAACCTCCCTTTTTGTTATTTCTTATTTTCTTTTTTATGGTTTCTCCAACTTTGAAGCTCTCCAGACAGTTTACAGGCTGCAGAAAGGAAAAGTACTTTTCCTCCTCCTCCCGAGCCCCCAGCAGAGCCTGCCCGGCCTTCCCACCCCAGGCTGGCCAGGGGCAGGCAGCGCTCTAACATGCTTCCAAGCAACTCGGAGGAGACCAGTTGTTTTTCCCCTAAAAGAGTCCCTCAGCCATGTGGCCCACTGGACACAGGGTGTGTCTCCCCGTGGCCCAGGGCCTGGACTGCTGCCCAGACCCCAGGCCCCCATGGTCATAGCTCCAGCCCTGGCTCCAGGGCGGCTGTGTCCCCGGAGGCAGTGCCCCTCAGGCTCATTTCTGCATGTTCGCTGACCAAGTGCCCAGCAACCTGGAGAGTGACAGTGTAGTCCTAGAGCCCCAGCAAGGCATGGTGGGTCTGGGCAAGTCGAAGCAGGGGTAGATGCCTAGGCTGAAAGGCCGGCAGGGTGCAGGGCAGCAGCCTGGGCCGCTGGTAGCCAAAGGACCAGCAGTGCTCTGCCTCGCAGGGGAGTATGTGGTCATGATCCAGGATGTGACCTCACCTCCGTTCTTGGGCCATACACTGCCCACTGCCTTCAAGCACCTGCGCATCCTGCCGAGGAGCAGCCGGCACCCCCAGCCCTGAGCAAGGCTCCCAGACCAAGCTTGAGGTGAGCCCCACGGAGCCTGTGCCACATTCCCAGCAGCTGGGGCACGGGGTGGGGGCACGTGGCTCTCCAGCCGATGGCATCAATAAAGCACTCAGCAACAGCTTCGAAGCCCCTCTGCAGACACGTGGTGTGGGTGGGACCTGCTTTGTCCCTGGTCGGCACCCAGAGTCCACAGGCGTAGTGCGAGGGCCCAGCTCTGCCCTCACAGCCAGGCCCGAGCTCGTCAAGACCTGCATGTTTTTTTTTTTTTTTTTTGTCTTTTTGAGACAGGGTCTGCTATGCAGTTGAGGCTGGCCTTGAGCTCACTTTTGTAGCCCAGGCTGATCTCGAACCTGCACCAATCCTCCTGCCTCAGCCTCCCAAGTGCTGGGATTACAGGCGTGAGCCACCACGCCCGGCAAGACCTGCATGTTTGGCCCACATGTACCATTGCCAGGCCAGAAGGGTCTCCCCTGCAGTCTTCTGCCAGGCTGGGCCAGGCCAGGGAAGGCTGCCAGGAGGGGACGGGGGTGGCCAGGGCTCAGGAGGGGACGGGGGTGGCCAGGGTTCGGAGTTGCCTCTGACAGGCCTTGGCTGCTGAGGATGTCTGGGTAGCTGACATTTGGCCACACAGGAGATGCCCAGAGATGCCACCTCCTGGGTACACCTCTAGCCCCAGCTTGGCCACGGCCACCTGGAACACGTGCCTGCCCAGTGGGGCATCACACTGTGGCCCCAGTGCCCAGTGTCAGGCATGGCCCACCCTTTCCCAGGCTTTGCCAAGAGTTGCTGTTCCCCAACACCCGCATCAGCCACAGGAAGGGGCATCCAGGTGCTGGAGCCTGGCAGGCGAGCTGTGGCTAGTGCCCTCTGCCTGAAGGAGTGTGCTTGACCCTGTGGGCCCCACACCTCCACCCCTTGCCCTACCTGTCGCCTCCCTGAAACAGCAACCTCACCTAGAGTGACGCTCATGCCCCTGGGGCCTGGGCTACGGCCAGCAGAGCCATCCAGTATCGTATCCGGGGCACCACCTGCTGCCTCAGGAGGAGGCCAGGCCTCCACCCTCTGCCTACCCAAGCACCAGAGCAGTGCCCAAGTGCACCCTAGAGGACCCAGCCCTGGACCACGTGCCCACTGGGGGTCTCCGGCTCTGCTTTCCCCTTCCACCTGCTCGTGAGGCCTGTGTGGAAGGGTGTCACATGCAGCCTGACTCCCAAATCTGCTGCTGCATGCCTCAGACATGGCAGCCCAGTGCTTCAGGAGGGAACCACATTTCTGTCAAAAGAAAAACAGAAAATGATGTTTCAATTTAGGAAAACAGAGTTACTGGGAATGGCAGCTGCTGCTTGGGTGTCCCGCACGTAAGCTCGCCAGACACAGTGCAGGAAGTTCTGAGTCCACAGCTGCCATGGGCAGGGTGGCTCCTTGGCCACACATGGCCTGTGCCCTGGCCAGGCTGGCTTTCCACGGGAACTGCCGGCCTCCTGCCTCCCAGGCACTCTGCTGGTCCCTGCCAACAGTGCCACGCAAGCCGCAGGGCCTTGGAGACACAACAGGACCCCTCTGGCTTGGCAGCCTCCAAAGATGGGGCCTCAGCGCCCCACCGGGCCTGAAGGGCTGCCAGCCTGTGAGGACACCAGCCTCTTGGCTCCTGTCCAGCTGCGATGGGGTTCAGAGGGCCACGGGCACTGAAGTTAGAAGGGGGCCAAAACCCCTGGCCTCCTGCCTGTCCCCCTAGCCTCTGACCCCTGCCCCACGGAGGGGAGCGCTAGCCCCTCTGTCGGGGGTTCATACAGTGATGGGGGACAGAGAGCCCTGGGCCCAGCACTACCTTCAAAGACAAGAGTTCTTGCAAGGAGAAGAGAGTCGGGGACAGTGAGAGATGGAGAAAGAAGAGGTTCACTCAGAGGAAGGAGGAGGTAAGAGCCCGTCCCTCCCAGCCCAGGCCCTCCAAGCAGGCCTACTGCCGCTGGGACACTCAGGGTCAGCAGAGAATGCTGCGGTGAGAATGCGGTCTGGCGTGGGTCAGGCTGCGTGGCACACAAGATAGCTGGGAGAACCCCAGACTCCAGCTCTCTACCCAGTGAGTGTGGGGCCAGCCGTGGGCCTGGGGTCCTCCCGGCAGAACTTCCTGGAGGTTCGCAGTGCCTCGCTTGCCAAACCGTCCCTGTGCAGCTGGCCAGGCTGCGGTGCCAGCTCACCACCTGCCCAGCACGTGTCCAGCACAGACAGCACCCTGCGCTGCTTCCTCCTCTCTGCCCTCAGGGCCGGGGACAGCAACCAGGGCCAAGCAAGGGAACATCAGGAGGAGCTAGCAAGGGGGTCACAGACCGGAAAGGACTTGGAGCAGTAGCGAAGGGTCTCCAGGAAGCCCACCCAGGACGAGGGCTTCCATGCCACACAGGCTCATCTCCACAAGAGGCCTCAGGTCTCCAAGGAGTGGGAGAGCCACCCCACCACCAGGGCCAGGGCCAGGAACACGGAGCCACAGGCAGGGCTGTCCTCAGCAGGCAGGGCCTGTCAGGTGTGGCAACTTTACCCTACACCGGTGCTGGTGGGGCCTGCTGGGATGGTGGGACATCCACCTTCTCCTGCCGGATTGACACCCTACCCTTGGAGAGCCAGAGCAGGGGCCAGGGTAGGAAGCCCCCAGGAACACAGCTGCAGAGACTGCAAGGTCTCCTCACCAGGGTGGCCTGAGTAAGCAGCCAGCCGGGGCAGCCCAGGGAGAGTGTGGCCCAGCCTGCAGCCCTCCTGGCCCCAGCATGGATCCTAGCACCTCTGCCTTAACGGATCCCAGGCCCATACAGCACAGAGCACAGGCCTGCTGCTGGGGTGCCAGAAAGAGGGGTGTAGTTCAGGGAGGAGGCCCCATGAGACAGAAGGGCCAACAGGTGGCCTGAAGGCCCAGAGCCAGCTCCCAGGACCCCTGCCAATTCTGGAGTCACGGAATTGACCCACAGTGACTCTAGCCCATAGCAGCTCAGGACTCTGAGGACCCCAGCCACTTCCACAAGGGCATTTAGCCCTACAGAGCCCTGGACAAAAGGCAGCTGGCATCCCAGCTGCATGGAGGAGAGGGGGCAACACACAGAGGATGCCCCCTCGCACCCACAATCCCTTGCGGGGAGGAGTAGTAGTGGTCCTGGCACTGCTGGATGGGTGTGCAGGGGCAGCTGTGCACGCGACCCGGTGGGGTGAGGTGCTGGGGGGAGGCAGCTGTCGTCGTGCAGTCAGGCTGCCTGGAGCTCACTCTCCAGCCAGGCTGGTCTCCAACTTGCAATCATCCTCCCACCTCGGTCACCTGAGAAGTCTACTGTGCTACTAAGCACCTAGCCCTACCCTGATGCTAACTACCTCCGCTAACACTACCATTAGTCCTAGCCCACTAACCTCATCCTTAACAGTTACCACCTACCCCTACCCCTCTAACACTACCCGTAACCCTAATCCCCTAACAATCAACTAACCCTGCCCTACTTTTAAAGCTAACCTCAAAAGTAAACCTAACCGTCTCCTAAAACTAACCCTGACTGCCCATAACCCTAATCCTATCCCTAACCCCCAAACTAGGAGCTGAAATGGTGGATGGGCATGGGTGGACATCTGCAGGAGTCCCTGATATGGGGAGACCCAGCCTGACTGGATGCGCCTCTGCAGGTCAGGCAGGGGTCTTGCGGAGGGTGCAACTCTAGGGAACACTGACCCCTTCCCTGGAGCTGCAGTTCGCACACAGGCAGGGTAGTGAGTGTGAGGGGTTTCTCTACAGTGGTTGGGCAGACAGGGCTGCCCTGGGACCCCTGAGAGTAGCCCCACTCTGGTGGGTAAGTCCAGACAAAGCAGAGAGCAGCCTCTTCTAACACCCCGCTTGGTGCTGGAGTTAGCATGACCCTGGGCCAGCATGGGGAACAGGTGCACTGCAGGGGGCCCCAAGTGAGGACCCCAGCGCCCAGTACAACCCAGTTCACCACCCCAGGCTGCAATTTGAGGGGCTACACCTGGGTGCCAATGGCCCAGCAGTGGCCCCACTTCCTGCTCTCGAGACCGCTAGCTAAGGCCTGGCCTGGGGAAGACACCACGGTTAGGCCAGGTGTGGTGCTCTCCGCACCCCGGCTGTAGGCCCTATCCTCATCCTCCAGGACAGCTAGGGCTTGGAGCACTGTCTCTGCTAGGCCCTCCCTGGATCCCGCTGGGGTACCTGAAGCTGGGGTGGCGCCAAGCTTGCACAAATGGAGGGAGGCAGCGCTTCAGCTGCCAACCCCTCAGCTGTCAGCCCAGCCTGTGTCCGCCACTGTTGGGACTCAACATCGCGGCCACTGACCAGCAGAGGAGACCGAGGGTGAGGGCAGCGGTGTCGGCTAGGTCAGGCCATGGGTCCCAGTGAGGTCCCAGCACTGGGTCACATTCTTTGGGTCAGGCATGGTGACAGAGCTGCTATGGGGAACTGCAGCTCGGATGGAACTCAGGGTGCCAGGGCCTACTGCAGGCCTTAGTCCCTTGTCTTCTGCCCAGTCTAAAGCCGTGCCCATGCATGCAGGCTCACACACGCACACAAGCTTCTCTAGGCCAAGAGACCCCTACCCAGCCCTGGGGGAGAGGCCAAGCCTGCATGCCTGACCTGTGCCTGGCCTCTCCTTCCCTCTGGCTCTGGGGAGCAGAAGTGCCGGAGAGGAGGCCCTGGGGCACCTGGCTGACTCCAGTGGCAGGGCCTCCACCCTGCTCCTGCAGAGCCTGCCCTGGACAGGCTGCCCCTGGCCCAGCCTCCCCTCTAAGAAGCCTTTCGAGGGTTGCCTGGCCAGGGCTTGTCTTGCTAGAGGTCCCAAAGACCTGGACCTTGGGAAGAGGGGTGCAGACAGGACAGCCAGCCAGCTGACCAGGGCTACAGAGGCCCTGACACCGAGGACTGGGTGCACAGCACAAGAAGCAAGAGGAAAGGCCTGGGCCAGCCTGGAGGCGCCTGCACGGACCCCACAGAGAAAAAGAGACCAGTTTTGCCTGAGCCCCGACCCGCAGGGGCCCTGCTCTGGGACAGCCAGGTGCCTGCACTTCTGACCAGGGCCTCAGCACTGCTCGCCACCCCTCCTGCACAGGAGGCCCTGGGTCGTCGTTGTAGGGCTGATGTCTGCTCTGGCCCGGGCACAGGCTCCAGGATGGTGTCCTCCAAGGCATTCCCAGTAGGGTTCTCACCCTGCACCTCCTCCCTTGAGCGCCAGCCCTGCATTCCAGAGAGAGTTTCTTTATGGGACATGAGACTGGCCCAGCAAAGCCACCGGGCCTCAGACACAGGGCAGGGAGCTTCCTTCTGGCTGGCCAGACACCTGGCCCTGCACAGTGCAGAGACCAGCCAGGCTGGCCAGCTATCCCTGCCTGTTCTCTCCCGCAGTGGACCACCTGCTCCAGGCCTGGGTGCCTGTGCTAAGGCCTCCACCTACCTGGCACGGGCTGGTCACAGATGGCCTCATGCGTCACTGACTCTGTGGGATGACTGGGACCGGCAGCCAGCCAGCGCCCAGTGTCTGTCCCTACGCCCCTACAGACAGCAGGTCTTGGCCTCGCTGGGTGCATCTGCGGGGAACCGGCCCCTCCACCCCAGTTTCACATCCTCGTAAGCCAGAGCTGTTGGGTGGCAAGCCCTTCCTCTGCGGGGTACAGACTGCCAGGCAGGCTGCTTTACCAGGGCCCCCTCTTGCAGGGCATGGGCCCTAAGCCTGGATGTTGGGGAGCCCAGGCCCTGCCTTGTCCTGGCAAGAGGGGCCCGCAGCCCTCCACAGAACATGGGTGCCAGAGGCAGCAGTGAGGTCACAGCGGGTGCTGTGTGGGTCTCCTCACCCAAGGCAGCACCCACTCCTCCAGGCACCGGTGTGTGTGTGTGTGTGGGCGGGGCTGGGCAAGTGGGCGGGGCTTGCCAAGCCCCGCCGAGCTGGCTGTGGGGACTTCAGCTGTCACTGCAGCACTCGCCCTAGGGCCCGGCGGGGGAAGGGCATGCCAACGAGTTAACAGTGCCTGGGCAGTGGCTCCCGCTTCCAGAGGGCACCTGGCACCCACCCACCAGATACGCAGTGGCGACACTGCAGCCGTGGGCCACAGTGGGGGCGGGGCCGGGCCTGGCCGTAGACGGCGGGTGCAAGTTGGGCGCAGGGTAGAACGAAGAGCTGGCCCCCATGTGCCCAGCGTCACGCCCACCCCCAGGTCCTCAGGCCTCGAGGGTTAACCGGCTGTGGGAGTAGAGCGCAAAGAGCCCCACAGCCAACGAGGCCTTGCCGCCGACTGAGGCCCTGGGCAGGGGCCCAGGGGAATGGGCCATTTCCTCCCCATCACATTGTTGGTTGGGAAGTACAAGGTGGCTCTGCCTGTCCAGGGGTGACTCTGGGCCAGGCTTTGACTGCAAGCTCAGTCCCCAGTAAAGGCCAGGGCCACTGTGGCCTCAGACCCCCACAGGCCCAGTTCCAAGGACCCAGCGGGCAGGACACTGCCAGCCCCACCCTTCTTGTGGCTGCTCTGTGGTCTGGCCAGCTTCCAGCAGCGAAGGCTGCCCTGCCTGGTCCATCCCCCAGGTGCACGCTCTCCTCTCAGTGGCCCAACCACGTGCCCTGCAGGGTGCCCAGGTGTATGCTGGGGACGACACACAGTGCCGCAGCACCCTGGCCCTGGAAGGGGTTCTCCTCGGCCCACGTCCATGCTGGTCCTGGACCTCACACTGTTCCTATACAAGGTGACAAGGATTCTGTGCACAGGGCAGGAGCAATTCTCAATGGGGTTGGAGGAGGGGGGCTCCTCTGGCCCCTGGTTAGGGAGCTCAAGGGTGGGAGAGGGGTGTGGGGCCACTTCTTAGATGAGACCAATTTTGCCTGGAAGAGCTGGGTGGGCAACGGGTGTACTAGAAGGTGGCACTGAGACACAGGCCCCCTATAGTCCCTAGCAGCCTGCAGGGCCCTGCCCTCTCTTCCTGGAGACACAGGTGGCATTGGGCAAGTGGCAGCCCCTGGCAGAGTCATGCCCTTGCAGACGGCCCCAGGCCCAGCTGGCTGTGCTCAGGGCCCCACTGCCGCCCACCCGAGACCTGTGGGGCAGGGGACAAGCACAGCCTCCCATGCGCTCTCCAAGTCCTTTATTGTCCAATGTCATCTGTTCCAAGGGGTGAGGACTAACAGGTACACAGCGAAATAGATAAATATGCCAAGCTTTTCTTTTGTCCCTTTTAAATCAGGCATTTATAAACAAGAAAGCATACATTAATTACATAAAAATAGCTCTCAAGTAGCAGAGTAAGCCGTCGTATCGTTGTTAGCAGCAGCAGAGGACACGGGAGGGGTAGGGGCTCTGGAGCGTGTAAAGGTTGAAAACAGGTTTTTTTTCTTTAATTGAAAAAAATGTCACTGAGACTCCTGACATAAAGCAAGAGGTGCCCTCAGCCCAGGGCATGGCGGGAGGCAGCGAGGTCAAGGCTAGGGTGGAGAAGGGCTAGGGCTCAGCCAAGGGGTACAGGCCACCAGGACCCAGGCCAGGGCCACGTCCTGCTGGCCAAGGAGCGCATTTCCTCCTCAGTTCAAAACAGCCCAGAAAACAAGACAACTACCAAGTAAGAAGTGTTTCTGAAAAAAGAGCCACCATATACATGTATAATACAATGGTGTAAAATGAAAAAAAGTATTTACATGTTAGTTGTTTTTACACTGGCTAGTTCTGTGCGGAAAGCGGGGAGTCGTGGACGAGTTAGCTGCTCCACAGATATGAATGTTATTGCTGTTGTTTTTCCCTTCTTAACTTTCTTCTTTCAGGATAAGAACAGTGACCTCCTGAGCTGCACACACGGCCCTGCGAGGACGGAACAGGGGCTTTCCTCCCTCCTCAAAGACAGGGAACTTGCAGTTTGCTCACGCAGCCAGACACAGCGGCTCTGGGGTCCCCCAGTCCACAGTCGCCCTATGTAGGAGTGGCTGGTAGGGCCCTGCTAGTCTCCCCTGGGGCCAAGACCAGGGCATGAGGTGGGAGCAGCAGCAGGGCTGCCCAAGGGCCCCATGCCCGGCTGCTGCAGGGGCCCCTGCAGTGTGGGCCAAGGGTAACAAACTCAAGGGCCAGCAGGACTGTCCAAGGCCAGCAGTGCCCAGGGAGTCGCCACGAAGACAGTACTCCCCACTATCATGCACTGCACCCATTAAGGACACCTGGATACCGCAGTGGCAAGGGGAAGGCGAGGGGCGGCCGTGCCTGATGAAGCTGAGCAAAGCGTGTCCCTCTGGAGCTAAGCCTCCAGCTGGACCCGACTCACTACCACTCATATAGGCCTGGCGACAAGGACGTCACACAGAAGCACGCCAACACACTTAAAGCTTTGCTCAAACTAAATCGTTTAGTTTCCCTTGAAGAAATGACTGAAAACACACAAGTCTGGAAAAATGAGGCTGAGAACAGCGCTCTGCATGTTGCGTAACAAAACTGACCCTTTACAAGACACAGTAATAATGCCCATGGGTGGGTCTGCTGTGGCAGGGGGAATCCCATGCAAATAGGCTTCGTAACTGCAAAGGAAAGAGAAAAATAAAAACGCCAAATAAATGCTGCATATACACGATGTCCCTTTTGCATTGCACTTCAGGAAGGGGGTCCCGGCAGCCACCGAGGCCCCTCAGTAAACCAAGGGCGAAACCCTGCGGACAATTCCGTCACCCGAACAAACGTCGGGGTTCAGCAGTCTCTGCTCTCTGCTACCGGTGGTTGACAATTTCGAGGTCATTTGTACCTGCACAAGCCATCTCCACCTCCCTCAGCTCATAGCTGCCTTGGTGTCGGATTAGCCTGGGGCACAGAGCTCCTGTGCATTATGTGAAATGACTCGGCGACTTCAGGGTGGGCGGCTGCCTCTTGTCTACTGGAAAGTAATTTTTCAAGCTTGGACATAGAAACCTTATAGAATTTGCATAAACAGTTGAGAGTAAACGAGATTATTTGGAATAAATGTAGGTAACTTATTCTGACAGTGGCAGATTCAATTGCTACTGAAGACGGTATTAGGGGTAAAAAGACGGGAGCCAGGGTTTCTGTACAGACGCTGGAAGGCACAGGACGAGCCCCAGGCTCGCTTCTGCGTTTCATTTCCATGTGATTCCCTTGTTCAACCAAGCACCAGAGGGGATTCTAAGCACTCAAGCACATAGGGTTTGAACTGCTCTAGAAATCTGTAAAAACCTCAGTTAACCAGGAAGTAAAAAGAGAAAATTTTGACAAAGTGCAGTTCTAAATATACGTTTAAATGAACAAACAAAAAAAGTAATAGTAATGCTGTGTTTTGTTCCAATGCTGCAGCCTCAGTCAGAAACGAGAGGAGCGACATTTGCAGACTGAACAAGCCTCATGTTCCCGGAGGGGGGGTGCCAGCCACGCACGCCGCGCCACTGGCAGCACCACGCGCTCGCTCGCCTGGGGGGGGGGGGGCGGCGGCGGGATGGGCGTGGCAGAGCACAGGGTAGCCGGCCGCTCTCCAGCTCCTGGCAACGGTGCCTCCCCAAGGGCGGCGGCGGCATGGGCACGGGGTGGGCGGCATAAGGCGGGCAGTGTAGAGCTCATCTCGCACGCGGCACTCTCCCTGCTCTTCCTGGCAGCAGCAGGAAGATCCAGGTCCTTGTCGCTGAAAAAATAGACTCTGAAGAAAAATCCTTGCTGTCCTCTCACAGCCGCGGGCACAGATGAGCATGATGGCTTCCGGGGCGGGGAGGGCCGCGCCCCCCCACAGTGGGTCTCCAGATGGCGTTGCAACAGGGTTCTTAAAAGTTAGTCATAAAAAACGTGTGGGTTTTCTGAAGATCAAGTCTCCTTATTGGTTTTAAATAGCTTATAACAAAAGTGTAAATGTTAGAATGTTCCAGCAAGCAGAGGCCGGGCACCGGCTGCCGGGCTGGCCTGGGCTCTGCCACAGCCCGAGATGTGGCCTGCTTGCTTGAACTTGGCCAGTAGAAAATTTTGCAGTGGATTCCAAAAGTGTGTAGTTACAAACACTCGCTTGGTAATAGGCACAGTAGAGACGTTGTGCTGTGTGGCCACAGAGGCGCGGGCCAGGCCTGCAGAAGCCCGCACCTCTGCCCGCTGCTCTCCGCACCTGCGCGCTTGTGCCTGACGATCGGCAGCTTAGGCTAGGGCTCCAGCTCAGGGGTACCTTCACTGCCGCCGCCGCCACCGCCGCTGCCACCGCCGCCCACGCTCTCAGGGCGTGGCCGTGGCCACAGCTGCTCCTGCAGCTCCTTCACCACCTTCTCCAGGTGCTCACGCGCCTCGCGCTCGCGCAGCAGGTCTGCCCGAAGCTGCTCGCGGTCAGCCTCCGCATGCTGCAGCTTCACTTGCAGGTCCTCAATCTGGAAGGGTGGACCAGGGTTATCAGTGCCCTGCTTGGCTCCTGCCTGCCACCCCAGAGCCCTTCTTCCTCCAGTGCCTAGGAGAGGGAGGGCAGGCCCAGGCGACCCAAGTGGCACTAGGACAGGAGTCCAGGCTGCTCCATCACCAGCCAGGGCAGGTGCTATGTCCCTGGCTCCAGCTGGTGGCACAGCCAAACACATGCTCCACACACAGACTCCACCTGCCCCCTACTGGGGGCTACCCCCACACCCGAGTTCCTTTCTCACACAGAGCAGCACAAAGGGAGCTCTGAGCATTCTGGGGCCTGCAAGGATGTCCTCAGGGGCCCTGGCCTTCCACACGTGGCCTGGCCATCTGCAATCCACCCCAACTCCACTGCAGTCTGGGCAGCGTGACCTGGCCATGGCCAGCACATTCTGGTACCCCAGCTTGGCCTGAGGCCCCTCCCTCGGAGCCCCCAGCACCCTACACTGCCCATGTGTACCTGGGCCGAGTACTTGGCGCGGAGGCGTCCAGCCTCACAGCCCTTGTCGCACACCCGGACCTGCCGCGCCTGCTCCAGCTCCCGCTTCAGGCGCACCCGGGACTCATTGGCCTCCTTCATTTTCTTTTCGTTCTCAGCCCGGAGGCGCTCGATCTCCTTCCGAAGGCTGCGCTTGGCCTCTGTGGCTTCCCGCAGCTTCTCCTTCTTGGCCACGCGCAGAAACTCCAGTTCCTACAAGAACAGTGGCCAGCCAGGTGGTCACTGCATGTTGCCCAGGCTGCCTCTCCCAGCAGCGCTGTTCCAGTGCTGCCAGCACCCCAGGAACCATCCAGGTCAGCCGCTGTGTGCAGACTGCCAGGTTCTTCCCCAGCTGGCTGGAGCCACCTGCCTCAGCTGTGTGAGCAGCAGAGCGAGTCACACCCCTCCCTACAGACACCATGGTACTAAGCGGGAAATTGCAGCTCCACCCAGAGCCGTATCACAGTGGTAAGGCACACAATGAGAGCGTGAGATCCGCAGCCGGGGAACCAACAGGGCTGCGCTGTGCGAACGCCCACAAGTGTGAGGCTGCCCCAGAGCCGCCAGACACACTGAGGTGTGAAATCAGCTGCCAGGCAGGCGGCCCCAGCACAGCGGGCTCTGGGTGGAGCCCCACAGGGCCCGCTCCCCTACACTGTGCACACACTCCAACTCTGGGGACACCCTGCACCGAGGCTGGGATAGCAGTGCAGCTGCAGGGCGCAGGCAGGAGGGCGTGAACCTGCCAGGGGACAGCCCGACCCACCTGGTGAAGGCTGCGCTTGGCCTGCAGCGCAGCACTCAGCTTTTCCTCCTGTTTCACACGCATCTTGACCACTTCATGCAAGAACTTTTCCTTGGCTTCCCTGGTGTCCAGACCACCCTCCAGAGCCTGCCGCAGGTGCTCCAGCTCTGCTTCCAGCCCACTCGGGGCATCTGCGTGGGCTGTGGCATCGGGGGCAGCCACAGGAGGGGCATGCACACCCGGGGAGCTCAGGTCCTTGGCGGAGCTAGATGAAGTGAAGGACGGCGAGGACAGCGAGGACAAGGAGGACGTGACTGTGGACAGAGGCTGGAGTGAGCAGGGCTGCCACAGTGCAAACCCTGGCCAGGGCCCCCGACCCCCACCAGCCTGCAGGGATCAGAGAAAGAAACCAAGCCGCTCACACTCCTCTCTGCTTTCTACTTCAACCTCCGCCTCTGAATCCTTGTCCTCCTCTATAGCAGCTACCGGCATCAGCATCTCTGGGGCTCCAGGGGTGTCTGCAGTCAGCTTCCGCTTCCGTGGCTGGATACAGGTGGGGAGTGGCTCAGGGGCTCGGGAGACCACAGTGCTGCATGGCGGACTGTGCACAGCCTTCTGCTGGGCAGGCGGGGCAAGGGCCACGTTGGGAGCCCCTGCAGTCTCGAAGCTCTTGTAGGAATAGAAGCTGCAGAGGGCGCAGGTGTTGAGCTAGGGTGCACTTGCCCCTGGGCCCCACCTGCAGCCCACTTGCCAAGGCCAACCCTCGCTGGGACATAGGAGATGCACTCTCCCCCAGCCTAGACCCTTAATGCCAGCTTGTACTGGCTGAGAGCTGCAGAAGTTTCTCACGGCTGTGTACCTGGGATGACAACGTGGACCCCACGAGGAAGCCAAGCTCATGGGTGGGCTCTGTGAATTCCACAGCTTCATGCAAGGTCTCAGAAAACCCTAGAGTTCACCTGGAGCCCTGCCAATGGTGGCAGGAACATACTTTGCCAAGATGCTGGCAATCTGAGGGCCCCTCTGCCAAAGCAATCACTCACCTGTCTCGGATCAGGGCTGGGAGGTGCGAGATTTCCTTTTCACTGGATGAAACTGCAGGGGACCAGGGTCGGAAAGCAGAGAGACGCTGGCGAGGGTGAACGCAGCCCAAGCTCTGTAGAAAAAGTTGCATTAGGTCTCCGAGGCCAGCTGGGTGCCCAGCCCTACACAGAAGGCCAGGCGCCCACCTCCTCAGGACCTGGGTAGGTCCCACGCAGCACCTTATTGGAGGAGCTGGCCAAGGTCCGAAGCCAGCTGGACTGCTTGTCCTTCTCAGAGGATGCAGGAGGCTGTGAAGAGGCATCATCTGCTTTGGGTCTTATGGAGGCTGGGGCTTCAGAGGAGACCTGGGAGAACAGAAAGGGCCCTGCTGTTACCTGTGGGCCTCCGCAGGGTCTCCCTGCCAGCCAACCCCAACAGGATGGCCCCAACAGCAGGGGACACACAGCCCTGCTCTCTGTCTGCTGGAAAGCCACGCTGTCAGCAGCATGCAGGAAGGTAGGCCTGGTGCTGCCGGGAAGGGGCAGCCACTCTGGAGGACACAGAGGACACTGTTGTGCCACTGTGGACTGCTCCAGAATGACCTCACCCGCAGCTGCACCGCGACGGGGCAGGTGCCGCAGCTCCACCTGCCTGTGCATCCCCTGCCTGCCTATACCTTCCCCAAACCTGGGCATGAGATCCCCTCAGCCCAGCAGGGGCAACAAGGCACAGGCACAAGTATGTGTCCAAGACAAGGGACACTAGCATGGCCATCGGGCCTCCAGGAAAGTGGCTTTGAGTGCCCTGGCACCACGCATGTCAGGCTGCAGATATCACCACTGTTGCTGCTAACAGAAAGCTTGGGAAAGCTCTCACTGGACCCTAACTCGTCCCTGGGGCTAGCCCTGCCCGCAGAGCCACCCCTCCCTGGTGAGAACACATCCAACCCCAAAGCTCCAAGCCCGGTGGTCATCCCATTTGTCCGCCTGAGTGGAGACAAGCACAGGGCAGCAATGTGGTCCAGGGGAGGCTGAGAGGGGCCCACGGTGGCAAGAGACTGGCCCTGAGCAAATAGTGGCTCCCCAGAAGGCACAACTACAGCAACGGCCTCATGATGGCCAGGGGTCCCCGCTGGCAGGGCAGTGTTGGTGTTGTTTCAAGGTCCCCCTAACAGCATGGTCAGAATGAAACTCAGCAGAGGGCCAGGCCAGCCACAGTGAAGACTAGTTATGTGCGCGGGAGCTAGAGGCTGGGGTGCCACACAGGACACCCTGTCTCTAAGTAACCTGGCACCTGTGGCCTGGGTCAGGGAAGCCACAGGAAGGGGCGATTCACACAAGTCCAGCTGCCTACCTGCCCCAGGGAACTCCAGGGTAGGCCCCCGCAGGCCCAACCAAGAAGGGTTCTGTTCAAAGCACTAAAATCTGTCCAGAAGAGATAAGTCTCAGAGCCACCCCACAGAGGCCCTGCCTGCCCTGAGGCCACAGGTGTAGGTGGACAATGACTGGGGCACAGAGCTGCCCTGCAGAACTGTGTGAATCCCCCGCCCCAGGCAGGACCGCACCGCCAGGGTGGGGCTTCCTGTCTTCGCACAGGAGCAGGTGCAGAGAGTGAGCACATCCTCAACAGAGGAAAGAGGAAAGCCGCAGAGCCAGCGGCATCTGATGCAGACCTGAGAGACTTGGAGGGGAGCTGCCAGACACAGCTGCCAGCACCATGGCTGCAGGGCACGCCCTTAAGGCAGCACCCCAGGGCACACAGGGAAGAAAGGGCCAGGGCAGAGGGCAGGGGCTGCAGCTCTCAGTAAGCAGGCCTCCCACAGACCACAGCCACCTGGAGATGGCACCTGCAGAGCAAGGATGGTCGCAGCCTTGGCCTTCGACACCAACCTGCTTGAGCAAGCATGGGGCACAGGGGCTCTGTCCAACAGAGAAGAAGTGTGTCTGCTGGACACCCAGGAAGTGTCGCCACGGTGTCCATGCCAGGGAAAGGTGCCCACGCTGCCCAGCCACTGGGGGTCCCAGGACAGCTAACTAGAGACTGACAAGGCCTTTGGCCTCTAGCTTCTGATCCTTCTTAGGGTCTCAGGCCAGCCCGAAGCCCAGAGTCCCCAGGGGTGGTGTGAGAAACCCAAGAGCCACACGGACCTGCAGGGGGCCTCATTCCCAGGAGCCCTGGGCCCTGCAGCTGCTGTCAGGTCACATGCCATGGCCACTCCCCTCCTGGGATGCCCCCTGTGAGGCTCCCACACCAGGCGATGGCCCAGCAACTTGGCTAGGGGGCCACACATCCACAGGGCAGGGGCAGGGGCAGGGGCTGTAGCATGGACAGCTGGGCCACAGACATGTGACATTCCAGCCACGGAACATGTGAGAGGACAGCTAGTACCCAGGGGCACAGGGAGGTGCTGGCATCGTGGGCCTGTGACCATGAGCACACAAAAAGCACCAGGAGACACCACAGGCCCTCCCAACCGATGTATGTCCATGGCCAGGCTGAGCAGGACGCTGGCCAGTTTCCAGACACCAGCCACAGAAACCAAGTCACAGACATGCTGTCGCCTTCCCAGTCCCCAAAGCGCCAAACACAGGAGGGTTCTACCTCCGTGCCAGGCAGGAGAACCGCATGGCCTGAAAGCATCTTGTAGCAGGGACCTCTGGCACTGAACAACCCGAGGCACAGTGGCCCAGTACCCAGCCCCCTCATAGCCTGTGTGGCCCAGGCTAGGGGTCGTCACTGGGGTGCCTCAGCTCTGCGCTACCCTAGTGGCTGCTCCCCAGCTGGGGTGGGATAAGGCTACCTACCTCCCTCTTGCTGAGAAGACGATGCTGGAGCTCGAAGCCTCCAGGCTTGGCCTGGTCTTCACCACACCCCACTCAGAACAAAGCACTGCTGTGTATAGGCCTGATGTGAACCTGCCAGAGCTCAGCTACTCAGTCCTGTGAGCTTTCCCAAGGGGCTAGCCTCAAGAGGCTACACCCAGTGACACCTGGAACCAGGGGTCATCCAGAGTCACGCCTCGCCGCCCGAGTATAGGTCGTACCCCAGCCCACAAGCCCATGCTGAGTGTGAGAGGTGGAGCCATGCAGTCGCTCTCTACCATCAACAGGCAGGAGGGACCCGCTGACAAGGAAGTAAAGTTCTGGACCCAGCGCCACACGGCTCCAGCGGGGGGGGCCCTCTGGAGGAGCCTGACACGTGGGCCTTGCACGATGACACCAGTGGACAGGTCCCAAGGGTGGGCTGCGATGGCAACTGGGCCTCAACTCCACACTGTAAGTCCCTTGAGAACTCACACAGAGAGGAGAGACGGCAAACGCTGCCTGGTGAAGCACAGAGGCTGGGGTCCAAGGACAGTCAGCTCCACTGGGCAGTGCACACCTCACACTGAGCCTCAAGAGCCACACAGCCCTGACCACCTGTTTCGGTCTACATCCAGGGGGGCGTGGCCTGGAGTGGCAGATCTTCACCACTGGGCCCGTGGCCATGCCATCTGTTTAAGCTTCCACACAGACTCAAATGTCTCAAACCATAGCCAAGATAAACCCTCTCTTTCCTTTTTTGATACAGGTGTCAGGCACTACGACTCATGGACTAGGAAGAAATCCAGACACCATGCCCACCCAGCAATCACATGAAAACCATGTGCTCAAAAGCTAAGAGCATCTTCTAAAGAGCTCAGGTGCTGGGACGCATGATGCAGGTCCTCCGGCTCTTGGCCACTGCAACCCCAATCCATTGTCCAGAGCCACAGCCTGTCCATGGACAGCCACAAAGGCCACTCTGCAGCTCCAGAACCAAGCACCCCTTGACTGTGTCCTGTAGCAGTGGCCCCAGCCTGGCCACCCCTCCTAGGTGACAACCAAAAACAAGCTGAACATCTAGCCTATAATTCCACAAGACACTGCCACAGTTTGTCACCTGGGCAACAGCGTGGCTCACTACAACAAGGAGCACAGCCCCAATGTAGACAACACCACGGCAGTGACAGGTCATGTCAGAGAACGGCAGTGTCCTGGGGCTCTATTTATCTGAAAAGGTCCACACAGGGAAACCCGGAGACAGTACACATGTTGCTTGTAGCTGGGGGTCAGGGCCGGGAGGGTCTGGGAGCAACAGTGGTAACTTGGGGGCTTCCTGGAGGTGCTCTAACCTAGCTGACAGTGATGGCATCCATTAGTAAGCCACAACTCTGCTCTCTGAAAGGGAGATAAAGGCTGTAATAATAACATGGTGCGTAAGATCCCAAACACAACAAAGACCATGGAGCTCAATACCTAACCCAAGGCTGAGGCTGCCAGCTCATACCCCAGGGGCCAAGCCCAGAGCTCCCTGTGCCACAGCGGGTGCTGGGCAGGGAGGCACCAGGAGCTGCCTGAGTCGGATGTGTCTACCAGCCCCTTATGGCAAGAAACTCTGGAGCTCACTGCGGGAATCTCACAGTGAGCAGCTCGCCAAGGTAGAGCCCTGCAGTCAAGAGATGGCAGGGCTCCCGAGGAGACCGACCCTTCAGCCTTGCCACCAAAGCACACCACACCTGACAGCTACCCAGCTCCAAAGAGGGCCCCAAAACTCTAGGGGACTGGAGGGAAAGCCTCTTGGGGGCACCCGCTCTCTGAGCAGGACTTCACCCTGATCAGTCTGACTGGGGAGGTGGCGCAGCCAGCCAGCTAGTCAGGCCGCACGAACAGCAACGGCCGAGGGGAGCGCCTGGGGACGGCACCTCACATATGCAGCCCTCTGAGCCTGTGTGGTGACCACAGATCACAGCCAAGGCTCGCTGGTGTTTTGGGACTCTCAGGCCATCAAAGGGCGAGCGGATGATAGGAACGTCACAGCAGGCGAGGAGTACATCCTCACCTAGGGATCAACCACTGCTGCCACCAAGTGCAAAGCTGCCGGATGGCTCTGAAAGCCTAGTTGAAGAGAAAGAGCTGACAGAGCCCCTCTTCACCCAGGGTTTCTGAGGTCATCGCACGGCCACTTTAGCTTCCCTGGGAGGCCTACTGTGGCCACCTAGACCCAAAAGACCCACCAAGTCCACAGCCCACCTTGACCTAGGGGAGACCAGGGTGCAATGGTGAGGAGGGGGCTCTGGGCAGAAAGGAAGCCCCCAGAAACCTGTATTCATGGGCCTTCTAGAGACCAGAGAGCCAAGCTAGAGCCTCATGCCTGGCCACATGTGCAGTGTGCAGCGCCAGAGCCCTGGACTATGAGGCAACACTGGTGGGAAAAGGCCAGGAAGTAAAGACAGGCAAGCAGAACAGAAGGCCAGGTACAGCACAGAGGAAAGTGGGACTACAGCAAGTCCAGCCACAGCATGGGCTGGGCGTGGCTCCGAAAGCAGCCGTGGAGGGGAGCATCCAGCCGACAGCCTCAGCAGCCCATTTCCTTGGACAGCGGGATGGGCAACATGGAGTTCTGTCCTCACGCTGAGCTTCTAACACCAGGATGCTGAGCTACAACTGGCACCTACCTCTCCAGGGACCTGCCAGCCCCACACGCGGCACAGAAGACGTTCCCAGAGAGATGCCAGGTAGCACCACATTCGTTAAGGCTGCCAGAAGCTCGAGCAAGAAGGACCGAAGCCCCCTGCTGTCACAGCCCAAACTACTCAGGTCCCCACAAGGACAGGCATTCCCTGCTCAGGAGGCTCAGAGTGCCCACACCTTCAGGCCCACGGAGCCACCTCCACTCCTGCAGGGGTCAGATCAGCCTGGTCTGCAGCAGGCAGGACATGTGGCCAGGGCCTCAGGCTCCTCCATCAGCATACCAGGATGGGACACACACTCCAGAGAGCTGCCCAGCCTCAAGAGAACGCCCAGCTCTGCGTGGGGAGACGCCTGCTAATGCCGCCGGCTTCCCTCCAGGTGAGCACTGCAGCCCTCACCTGCACATCAGCCCCATTCAAGCTGTAGGTCTTTCCTCAAGATTCCACGGTTTCAGAAGTTGCAAAGCTATTTTTATAAGAACCGTTAATATTTTACACATGATAATTCATAATTCGTATCATGCTTAACCTATTTTCTGATTACTATAGTACAGAGGAAGTAGATTAAATTTGCAAGACAACCCCAAGCCCCTAAACGAAGTAAAAAATACCAGTTCTGATGATTCCCTTCGATTTTGCTCTAAGTAGGTCACCGCAGTCCTGCTGACAAGACTTCTCCAAGGAAACTGAGTCACCATGACCTGCCCAGCTTGTCTGGAAAAGCCCGACAGGCAGTCTGCCCTGGTGGGGCCCCCAGGAGCAGACCTGCACAATATAGGGTGCCCTTTCTGAGGAAGAGGGGCAGCCTACACATCCTAGGCTAACACCCTACCTCTGCGAAATTCAGTCAGCGAGCCAAGCCAAGGACCCTGGACAAGCGTCCCGACTCAGTGGCCCACCCAGTCGGCACCCCTGACAGGCTCTGACGCCTCCATTTCTCATGCACAGACTAAGCATCATGTTGCCACTGCAGCCACGGGAGTAACCACCAAAACAACTTCAAACACTGCAGAATCCAAGGATGTGGAAGGCAGGCCTTCGCTGTGCAGGGCTGTGGAGGTGCTGCGTGCCGGGCTGGCTGCGGTCTGGCGGGCCTTGGGGAGCGCTTTCCTGGTGCCCGGCCTCCCAGCAGACATTCTGTAGAGATGACGCAGTGGGCGGAGTGGCTTGGCCGCCCGCCACCCTCCCAGAGATCACGGAGACAAACGGGCCTCCCAGCCCAGAGGATGGGGGCAGTCGGCTGGCTGGCCACAGAGCTCGGTGCAGGCAGCAGCATAGGAGGCGCGTTCTTGGAAGGCTTTCTCATCAAGAATGGACCTAACTGAAGGAGTGTTTCAGGGGACAGGAGGAGGAGCGACGGGTGTAGGGTGGTGCAGGGCCTTCCTGAATGCCCTTCCCTCCCTGCCTGACCCAGCCCTGGTCTCACAGTCTGCTTCTAAGGGCGAGGGGGGTCTCCTTGTGAGGATGCTGGCCACTGACCAGCTACCTGTCTGGTCATTCTCTTCTGGGGCTGAGGAGAAATCATAAACACACAAACACATCACATGTGAGAGTGGCAATGGGGGCCCATCCTGGCCCTTAAGCATTTGCTGGGGCCAGCACAATCACCCAAGGCCACATGTTGCTGCCCATAACCTGTGTCTGCCTCCAAGACCAGCCATGCTCTCACCATCCCTGGGTCCCCATGCCATCGCTCCCTGTGGGGACCCTGCCATCTGGTCCCTTGAAGATCACAGGCTATCCCACGTGCGAAGTATCACTGTCGTCTGGGCGGTAAGGAGTGTGGCCTCCACACATATGGTCCACTGTGCCATAAGGCTCAGGCACCAGGAAAAGCAGCAACAGGTTTGGGGGACACAACTGGGTGCCCTTTTCCACCTTGTGGGGCTGGGGGCTCAGCCCACCTCTCAGGCCCACCGAGGCCTCCTTTCCACAGGGGCAGTAACCTGAGGATAACAGGGCCACCTGAAGGACAGCAACACAAGACCCAATTGGGGAGCCCCACCCCCTGCACACTCACTCTTGAGGAGGCCCTGATCAGCCAGGCCAGTCTGTCTGCTCCACTTCTCAAACATCAGGCTAGGGGCTGACAGACATGAGCAGCCACACTACCACCTCAGTGACAAGGATACTTAGGTCAGACAAGCAGAGGGGCCCAGGAACCGGTGCCGTGCGCCAGCCACCTGGAGGGGACCAGACACCCCTGTGTGGCCAAACCCGGGATGGGGCTCCTCCTACAGGCCCATCTACCTGTGGGCAGCAGACCCAGGAGGGTGGTTGGCTCGAGGAAGGCCTCAGGCCAGGGACAGCTCTAAGCATGTCACACTCCAGTCTTAGCTCAGTGAGCTCAGAGAGGATGAGAGGCCAGGCTGGGCAGAATGGGACCGGGACACCAGGCACCACTTGCCGTGGCCAGGGCACCTCCTGGGGAGAAGCACTCACATGAACACATGTGGGTACTCTGCTCATTCTTGCACATGTATGTGTACGTATGTGCACGGGGAAGCCAGGTAAGACAGAACCACCAGGCACATGCACAGGACAAAGCTACTACCAAGAGCACCGGTTTAAAAAAAAAAAAAGAGCACTGGTTCCTAAAGATAAAACACAAGGGGAAAAAGGGGATGGTAGTGCATGTTTGTAATCCCAGTACTACAGAGGCTGAAGCAGGAAGACTGAGTTCAAGACCAGCCTGAGCAACAAAGTGAGCTCAAAGGCAGCTTGAACTGCACTGGGAGACCCTGTTTCAAAAGGATAAACAAAATGGATTTAAGATTCTGGAGTGTTCGGGGGGGGGGGGTCCTACTGGGGACTGAACTCAGGACCTTTACACTGAGCTACACTCCCAGGCCTTTGTCCATCTTGAAAGATGGGGTCTTGCTGAATCCCTAAGTGGTCTAGGCCGGGCTCCCACTGTGGTCCTTCTGCCCCAGCCTCCCAGCATGTAGGGATTCCAAGTGTCCACCATTGCGTGGCCAGGGCTGGGTGCTCATGCTGAAGGCAGCAGCCTACTCCTGAGGGACAGCCTGAAAGACCCCAGGGGCAGCAGGCAGACGGGCACTACACTGCACGCCAGCTGCCAACAGAGTTGGTCAGGGCAGTACCAGCCCCCGGCCCAGAAAATCCTCATGGGCAGGATCTGTGACCCACAGCCTGCCCTATTCCAGCAACTACCACCTGAAGCTAGTGAGGAGCCCCTGGCCCAGACTCTCCTCCAGGGGCAGCCACCCCCACAGACACTGCTGCTCAGCCTACAGCAAGACATGGAGATTTCCATTTCTCTCCAAGCTGGAAATTTTTCTGCCCTGAGAAAACACACGGCCACACTCTGTCCAGGTGCCAAAGCATTCCCATTCTCAAACTCTACGTAAAAACCTGCCTGTGTCTCCGCCTGAGGAGGGTCTCTGCCTTTTTACACAGTGGGAACAGGGTTGGGCCTGCAGGGAGGCTGGGTCACAGGTGGCACCGGGGGCTAGAGAAGAAACTGTGCCCCCACACAGCTTCCAGTCCAAAGATGGCCCAGAGGCAGCATGGGACACCACTAGGCCCAGCCCCTGGTGCTGCTCTCCCCTCTAATCCCAACTCGGATGAAGTTGTTTTATGAGCAATAAAGTACCGCTCTGACAGCAGCACATGCATGCGCTGCTTCGGGCCACCACGTCAGAGCTATCGGCTATCGTCCTCAAAGCAACACACATGGGGCTCCTTCTTACCAAGTGGCTTCTTACGTCAGTGTTTGCATAGGCTACCTAGAGGGGACGGTGGCCTGCCACACCACAGGCCTGTCCACTCTGGGTGTAGAACAAGGACCGTGCCAGGTACACAAGGACCGAGAAGTGGGATGAAGCAGCTGAGCTGTTACGAGTGAGCAGTGTCTCCACGTCACGCCAAGGACAAGACACCCGCTCACGCTCGAAGTGCAGGCTGTGACCTGTGCAACCCCAACAACCCCACAAGGGCAAACCTCTTACATCTTTCAAGGAGTCACAGTGTGGTATATGGATGAAGGCTGATAAGCTCCCATCTCTGACTTTTTCCCACTCTCAGTGACGCTTCATGGCACTGCAGTTCAACGTGGTTGACTGAGCCTATCCTACGATTCCAGCGCTGTGGAAGCTGAGGCGCAACTCTAAGTTCACACCCAGGCTTAGTGACGGCTTGTCTCATAACGAAGACAAAAATAAAGTGGGCAGAGGGTGTAGCTCTGCGGGAAGGCCCCAGATGCAGTCTCTGGTACCACAGTAAGCTCCACAGGCCCATCTAAGAGGGAGCAGAAGGACGGCAGGATTGCGTCTCAGGGCAAAAGCCATCCTAGGGCCCAGGGTCTCGACCCTACTGCATGTGCCCCCAGTACATTGCACATCCCACAGCGACTTAGGCAGAGGGCTGCACGGGAAAAGGCTCCTCTTAAACACAAGTTTAGAATTGTTCTTAAGCAAAAAGTAGAAAATATGCTGGATTCCACTGAGCCAAGGAGCACAGCAACCACGCCCAGGGCTCCCAGGGACATGGCCAAACAGAACCCAGCCCGAAAGCTTGGACTCACACTGACCATGGGAACTTGGAAACAATTTTCCAGTCCATCAAAAAGAAAGTAAGAAAACCCTTCCAAAGGAAGAGTTTCAGAGCTGGTTTTAACACCTTCCACATGCATGTCAGAACGCCAGCTGACATCGGGGAGATGGAAATTCACTGGGCAGATGGGGACGCAGCTACGCAGCTGCCCAGCTACCCGCGGCGGATGGGCTCCAACCAAGCAGCCCCGGTGCCTACCAGCCACCCAGACCCTGCCGGCCACAGCGGTCCGCTGCCCCAGCACTCAGGGCAGCCCCATTCAGCGACTTCACTCTAGTGGGAACAGACAGCTTTGCACTCTGCTCATGCAAGGCACAAAAAGTAGTCTGATCTACTACCAGGTAGGCTTTGGGTGTATACTGTTAAATATCTTTTTGCACTGGCAAGAGGACCTGTGCTCAATCACAGCATGGTGCTGCTGCCTGCAGCAGGGTCCCCCACAATCCAGTGGGGAGGTCCACTCATTCCCTACTCATTGGGCCCAGACTCCCCCTCTGCTCCCTGCCCCCTCTATCCACTCCCCCACCCACAGCAGCCCCCTGGAGGCAGGAGCCGGGGGATCAGGAACACCAGGGCACCACCCGCTCATCTCGAAGTCCCCACACTGCTGTGCCTGCCCTTATGCCTTGCTCAGCATGGCACACAAACAAGCCTCCCTCAGGCTACAAGATGAGGGAAGTGACCTACTTGGATTTGGGTTTCTGAGAGAACCCTTAGAACACAAGGCCACAGTGAGCCCAGCTCCCCGCACCAAGTCCTCAGAGGGGACCTGCAGGCACAAGTCTCCAGCCACCAGGGTTCAAGGAGGAGGGCACCCTGCATCTGTGTGACTGCAGGGCCTCCGCAGCCTTGAATCCAGCAGCCTTACCCACAGCTGTTGTCAGGGCCTGGCCTCAGTCTGAGGAGCAGCAGTGATAACAGGAGATACACCTGGGACCCAGGGCATCTGGCCTCTCACCTCAGCAGGGGCTGAGGCCCCAGGAGGCAGGCCTGGACCTGGCTGTTCCCATAAGCACAGGACACAGGACACAGGCCCAGCAGGCCAGGAAGGCAGCAGCGTAGAGATGCCCCCAGCGAAGGGAAGCCGGCCGGCTCCACTCGTGCAGTCTGCTTTGCTCTCTCTGCCTCCTCCTCCATCTCTGGCTGATGTCCACAAGTTTTGTCCCCATAAAAACAGACACAACACTGAGTGGACTACTCCTTGGCCTGCGGGCAGCTCTAAGCAGGCGCAGCAACTGCTTAACTTCTGGGTGGTGGGCAACAACGGTGCACCCAGACGCCAGCCCCCCAGGCCTCCAGCTGGAGCCCTGCTTACAACACTCAAAGGTGTGTGTTCTAAAGAGGGAGCCCCTGGCCTGCCTCGGCCTCTGGCCAGGCAAAGGACGTAGCCACCAAGCCTCGAGGGGTGGCTCTGGTACATGTGGGATGGCATGGCCCCCGGATCTTCCAGAAAAGCCCACCATGTCCCAACAGACACCCACCAAGGCCTCCATAGAGGCTTCAAGACACTGCCTGGCTGAGACTGACTGAGGACCTGGGTAATATCCCAAGCTGGGGACAACAGTAGGGCTCACACGCCTGTGTGGGATGGGATGAAGCAGTCTAAGGATAAGGGCTAGGGAGATAGCTCAGTGGCATAAGTTCCTGCCTGGCTGGCAAGCATAAAGTCCCAAGTTTGATCCTCTACCACAAAAAAAAAAAAAAAGGTCTAAGGACAATGCTTAGAGCTCGGCCGCACTTCTGTGGGCACCTAGGCTCTCAAAACCTACGAGCACCCTCAACCCACAGTGCTGGCACCCAGGGCAATGTCAGGATTCCAACTTGACTGGTGAGTACAGGAGCCTGATGTCCCACAGCCCTACCACCAAGAGGGGATCTGGGTCACCCTAGGGCACAGATGTGGCACAGGTTCACGTGGGAGCCCGACTTGCCAACAGCATCACTGGTCCCACACCAAGAGACAGAGCTCAGAATGGAGCTGCCTGTCTAGTGCGGCAGCAGCAGCACACTTCCCCTGGAAACGAGGGTCCCTGAAGCCACTCCCAGCCCGAGCTCCCGGTGGAGGACAAGGTGCCCAGCAGCTCACTAGAGTCCCAACCCACAGCCCACCCAGCCTAGGGCTCTGCCTGAAGGGGCACACACCCGCGCCTGCCTGCCCAATGGGCCCTGGGGTCAGGTTCCCTGCTCTGTGCAAGCAAGAGTGGGTAGCACCCCAGCACTAATGCTGTGGAGAAGGGTGCTGAGGACACTGCCCTCTGAAAGGGGCTGACAATAAGGCAAGCTGGGGGAGGAGGGAGGCTGGACTCATCAATCTGCCTGTGACACACCCTCCTGGAGAACACCCACGTGCCACTTGCTCCTGAGACCACATGTACGCAAAGACTGCTGAGCCACAGGTCCCCATCCTCTTCACAGGCCATCCACAGTGGTCCAAAACTGGGCAGAAAGAACCCTTTGTCTGCAGGCTGAGCCTGCGCCCTGTGCCTGGAGTGGGGGAACACCACAGCCTGGCCACCCCACCTCCCACTGCTCTTTCCCCTCCCCTCCCCCACAGCTGGAGCAATGTCAGAGGAAGGGAGGCATTTCCTGTGTCCCCTCCCCCTAATTCCCCTGCATTCTTGGCAAGCACGCAGACAGCAAAGAAGCAAGAAGCGAGGAGGGGAACTGGTGTGAGATGGGAGGGAAGCTGGCCGACCCCAGGCACTCCCTCTGGCAGGGGCCTTAGAGAGCTGGGGCAGGAAGAAAACAGGACAAGGGAGCTGGGCAAGTGCGGCAAAGGACACCCTATCGTTAGAAGATGGTCTCTGCTGAGAAGACTACGGTGGCCCCTCTGGTGGTATCTACTGGGCTGCCAAGCCCCCAGGAGGGCACAGGAGACTGGAAGGGTAAAGGCTGGGGTCTCTGCAGGGTAGAGGCAGGTGCTCAAGGCACTCCAGAGTTCGTGGGTTTCCAAAGCACGGTCTGAGCAGAGCTGCGGAGGTGAGGGACGCATCAGGCAGGCTGAGTTTGACACAACTGTTGCAGGGGTGGAGGCCCAGCCTGCTCAAGGCCTTGTAGGACACAGAGCCATCACTCTGGTGGGAACACACAGGGCCACTGTCCTGGGGCTTGGGGTCTGCACGGGGAAGCGGAGGTAGGTAGCACACTGAAGGCTGCTCCCAGAGCCCAAGAGTGAAGGCAGAAGCACCAGGGCCCCTTGTGCGCCCGCACCAGCAATCAGGGGAAGGCATCTGTGGGCCCCTGCACAGAGTTCTCTCCTTTATAAATTACCAAGTCACCAAGTTTACCTCATCATATGCTCGGGTTCCTGGAGTCCCCAGAGGACAGGTTCCTTTGAGACCCTCGCCTTGGGCTCCAGGTCCCACCCACACAGACGAGGACAAACCTTCCACTCAGCTCTGGACTCAGGCCAGTAGGAGCCCACCTGACACGGAAGGCTCTGGGAGGGCTGCGGCCTGCTGCGGAGCTTGGCAGGGCTGGGGTCAGCTGGCCATCCCCAGGTCTGGCCCCTAAACATGGTGAGAGAACAGGGGCACAATCTGAGGACAGAGCTGATGCCAGCGACCCCCAGGGGCACCAAGGTCATGGGGCAGACAAGTGGGCAGGGGCTGTCCTGCTCGGGATGAGTCAGGGTTGCTGCCTCTACTTCCAGGCTGCAGGCTGACCCTACAACCTGCAAGAGCTGGGTGTTGAGAAGCAGACAGCTGCCACCCACATGGGGGCCAGCAGCCACCTCGCTCAGAAGAGCTAAAGCCAGAGCAGCAGGGGAGGCACCGTGGACCGCTGCCTTCTGGTCTCTGGTACACATGGGTTCCTGTCCAGGTTTGCCAATGTATGGGCTACTTAGGAAACTTTTTTACTTCGCATTTTAAAAATGTACTGATTTTGCAGTGCTGGAGGTCAAACTTTGAGCTTGCACTTGCTCTACCCCTCAGTCATACCCCAGCCTTACCAGCTTTTGGGGAGGGGGGGAGTACAGACGGTGTGGGGATGAAACTCAGGGATGCTCTGAGCTACATGCCTAGCCCTTTCTATTTTGCAACTCAGGGTCTCCTTGCACTGCCCAGGAGACATGAAGCTCGCGACACTCCTGCAGCAGCTTGACCACTGCAGCTGATCTGTACCTGCAAATCCTAGGATGAGCAGCCAGCAGCCGTGGCTGGAGGAGCCCAAGGTGGGCTTAAACAAACCATGTTTCTACCTCTCCAGCCAGGACTCAAGTCAAGAGTGCTCAGGGTTGCTGGGAGACCCAGTGGTCCAGCTACAAGGAGGCCATGGCCTCTGGAAGCACAGAGCTACGAGCCCAGCAGCTGGGGCAGGGACGTGTGCTGTCTGTGGTCTATGCCGAAGCCTCCCACCATGTGCCCCACCCATGGCTGGGCACAGGCCAAATGCTCCACCTCTCCCCTCGAAGGCAGCAGCACCTCCCCACAGAGGACACAGAAAAACTGGACAGTGTGGCTGGAAGCCACAATTCCCACCGGTGCAAGCCTGGAAGCTCTAAGAGTCCTCCCCCAAAGCCCTGGCACCCTCATGAACCCCAACTTCCCTAGTACCTGGCCCTTGTAGGGGAGGCTACAGGCAAAAAGGCTCTGTCCGATAAAAACGGCAGGGGCCACTGGGACCAAGGAGCAGGGAACAAGCTCCACACGCCCTCCGCATCGCAGTGCCATGGCACAGGGAGACTTCTCATCTCATGAGCCTGGGACTGAAAGGTCCTGAAAGGGCAAAGCTCAGTAGTAAAGCCCTTACCAAGCGTGAGGAAGACCCAGGGTCCACCACGGCCCCAAGTCGAAAGCATAAACACCTGCCAAGACGGTCACACTCAAGGGCTCTGGCAAGGGAGGCCCCAGTACCATTTCCCAGGGTAGAAGGCATAGCCCAAGGGAAAGGGGCATTCTTGCCCCACAAGCACCCCACTGGGCCTCTGGATTCTTCGGATGAAGCTGTGCTCCAGCTCTCAGACCTGTCCTGGGGACTGGCCACAGGTCCCAGGTCTACCGTGGGGTAAACCCTCCGCACTGAGAAAGGACCTGAGTTGAGCTCACAGGGAGTGGGGGCGAGTGGGAGGTATGCAGGACCCTCAGCAAGGGCGAAGCAGGGATTCATGGCCTTCCTCAGTGACCTAAACAGAACGGCTGGCTCCTGAGCAGAGCAGTACAGAGCCCTAGTCTGCCTCTTCTCAGCATACGCCAGCTCCCAAAGGGCCTGACATCACCACAGCCCCGCAAACACCTCCTGTTCATGGAGTACCAAAGGAGTGGTGAGGCTGAATAGCACAGAAAACCCTCCATTCCTAACGGCCCAAAGACTCCAGGAGCCCTGAGGACTGCTCCCTGGAGACCAGCCCCAACTTCCCTCCCAGTGCTGGGGCTGTAAAATTCCTGTGCACGCTGGTGGGGAAAGGGCATGGCTGAGAGATATAGTACCCTGGAGGCCCAAAGGGGTGGGGGTGCTCCAGAGGCCCTCCCATTGGGCCAAGGCTATCTGTCCAGCCAGGCCTAGGGGACAATTAAGAGAGTTGGTAGAGTGCTAATAGAAAAATGACCACCAGCCAGGTGCAGGAAGTTTGGGAACTCTGTGACTGCAGACTTGTAAGAAAAGCCTCCCAGGCACTTCAGAAAAGCCCTGCAGCACCAAGACAGACGCAGGGAGCTACCTGCACGGCTACCACTCCAAGGACTCAGGGGACTTAAGCTCCTTTCAGGACAGACTGGACCCTGGGACACACTGACATCTCCCACGCCAGGCAGCATTTTCTGGAGGCCCTCAGATTAGAGTGCAGCCCTTACTGGGAGAGAGGAGCCTGTGGTGGATGAGCCTGCTCTAGGCCGTGACAGAGAGTGAAGGACACCAGAACCCAGCGATGGCAGTGCCTGTGCTGGCCCTGAGCGCTGTCTTCCCAGTGAGAGCCAGGAGCAAGTAAGTGGGTGTGGACCGTTGCTAGCCATAGGAAGTGGACACTTTCCCCAGGGTCCAGGGACATAATCACCCTGTCAGAGACCTCCTCAAGTCCCATGAGCCAGCCCCCCGGCAATGTCCGTCACATCCTGAGGACCAAGCGGGGATCTCCGTCTAGAAGGTATCTTGGGAAGGCACATGGACAGCCCCGCCACAGGATAGGAATGAACAAGCCCCAAAGGACCTCCACGGAGGCTGTCCACACATGACACACATGGCCACAGCGAGGACAGGGAATCTCACACTGCTGTCACCTGACCCTGCAGCCCACCAGGAGGTGACGGAGTCAGGCTTAGGGCGAGGCGCAGCCCCTAGGGGGTGCTGACTGTGAGCACCCAGCAGGATGAGATCAAGGGCAGCACGAAGCCTCAAGGGACTCAGCCGCAGGCTACCTTGGCACAGCCTAGCACAGCCAGTTCCCTGGCAAGGGCCACCTGGCCACCTCCCCACAGCCAGCTGACTTCACCTCACTCTTTCAAAAACTGAACTTGGCCAGGCAGAAGACAAGGACAGAGACACCAGAATAGAGGGACCCCCTAAGGCCACCACAGGCAGATCTAGTGCTGCCCAATGGCCTAGTCTTGCACCTGTGCATGCACCCACGATGATGTGTGCTTGTCATCCTAGCACTGTGGGACGCTGAGGCAGGATCAACTCAAGGCCAGCTCTGACAAGTTGGCAACTTAATGAGACCCTATGTCAAAATAAAAGTTGAGCTTGGGATGTGGCCCAGGGCAAAGGCCCTGGGAGGGGTGAAAAATCACAAAATATGAGCATCTGGAGCGAGATCTTTCTGATCCACTGATCTGAATGTATTCTTTTAAGATCTCCTTGCCTCAAAAAGCAAGTGAACAGCCTGCCTACCTGGATATGCCCCAGTGGGCCAGGCTGTACTTGGCCACAGCTGCTTACTGTGAACCTGGAATAACTGGAAGCTACGGTGTAGGTGCTGAGGCTCAGATCCCAGAGCTGGCTCCCACTAAGGCTGTAAAGACAGAGGAGTCAGGACTCTCTCCAGGATGCCTCGAGCCCATGTGGCTTTGGACCCACAAGGTTCTCCAGAGAAGCTCCCAGGGCCCCTGACCACCTACCCAACCACAGCCCTGAGCCCATTCTGATGGAGCTGGGAAAGGATCCTGGGACAAGGGCCCCTCGTAAGGCCGGCCGACTTCTCTGGGCTTGTACATTCTCACTGGCATCTGACAGCCACCTACTATGGGCCCAGCACCCTCTCTACCCAGATCACAGGGTTGAGGAGGCCATCTGTCACCACGTCCACCAGCTCACCTACCCCAAAGAGGGCAAAGCCTGGATGCCATTTCTGCAGCAAGTGAAACAAGAGAAGGAATTGTGTCAAGATCCTGCCTTCCCCAGCCCTGCACCCGGCCTGGGAGGGACAAGGCTACCCTCTAGCCCTCGTGGGATGCAGGGTCTCAGAAGCAATCCTCACCTGCACACCAACAACTCGTGTCCTGGCAGAGATAGGAGGACTAGGAAGGCCAGGCCCACTCTCCTGCCAAAAGCGGTGGTACCCTGAGTCCACACACTCCCAGGTGTGTCCCTGTGGCGGGCTGAAATTCTTCACCCATCACCAGGATAAAGGGCCATATGGTTTCAGGGGTCATTAAAAAAGGGCTTTGTGACATCTGCACTTAAGACTGTGGTGGCAACATAACAAATGTCTTTATAGAGGAGCAACAGCCTGTGTTTTCAGGTGTCTCTCAGACCAGCTGATTATTTTTACTCCTGTCAGGAATAGTTTCCCTGATTTAAGACTGGCTCCTGCCCCCTGGGAAGAAGCATACTGCACACAGCAGGCACAAGGGGCCTGGGGCACAAAGGGGGGACAGGGCGCACAGACTGAATGAAGAGAGACACTGTGAGCATCTGCCTCAGGCCTGGAGAACATGGGACAGACACTCCACTGGCAACAGGAAGTCCCAGTCCCGACGGAACACAGCTCCCGGGGTGGACCATGCCCGAGAGTCCCAGGCGCCTTCAACCCTGGGGTTTTGAGACCATCAATTACAATGCAAAACTATGAGCCAGCTCTCACCCACCGTTACACAGAGAAAGTCACAGAGAAAGTCAGGAGGAGACCCAGGAGGACCAGTTTCTGGGTCAGGGGTGGCACAGCTTCAAGCAGCACGTATCTGTGTGCCCTGGACTCATCATTTCACACAGTTGCCTGAGTTTTAACCATGTACTTTAAGTCACTAAAATACTGAACCTTGGTGGCTGGAGCTGCGACCCTTCCCAAGGCTTTCCAATTTCCTAAGGCTGGGCCCGTCAAGCTCCAGTCCCGCCAGTCTGTGCAGAGGGCAAGGGGTCGTGAGAACACAAGAGACAGCAATAAAAATCAGGGCAGTGACCTTTTGAACTGGCCTCCTTGCAGGGTGCAGGCCTGAAGAAGGCAGTGGCTTGGGGCGGGTGGGCACCCCAGCCTCCACCCCACTCCCCTGGGCCTGGCTGCCCTGCACCTGCCCATGAGGCTCAGTGGCCCTCCCCCAGAGACAAGGAAACAGAGGAAACTGCACAGACAGTGCCCACTGCTCTGGGGACCAGGTGCATCTTAAAAATCAGTCTCTGGAAACATCATCAGCCAGTCTCCCTAGGGTGCCGGCCCCTACGGCTACTGGCACGAATGTTGGCAACTGGCCTGCAAGTGGGGGGACAGGTAGTGACCCTGAGGGTGAACCCTGGAGCTGCCAGGGACAAGCACCCAGATCCTGCCCTGTAGGGACTGGGCGGGGCCCTAGGCACTGAGAGGCTCAAAGGGACAAAGGTTTTCACCGGGCGAGAGCAGCTCAGCAGGAAAGCGAGCAAGGGGTCAGCCAGGGCAGGCCCCTCACAAAGCCTCGGGCCAGTCAGCCTCCTGTGCCCCACGGCATGCCACTCCTCAAAACTCAGAATCCCAGAACTGCAAAGTGAGCAGCGGGCTCTTGAGTCCCAAAGTGAACAGATGACTGCCTCAGGCACTGCGCAGCCGGGTTCAAGGACATGTGCCCTGCACTCTTCCAGGAGGCCAAATGGCAGAGGGTGCCCTGGCTTAGGGCAGGGGCCCTGTCCTACACGCATCACAAGGCCCAGGAATGCTCACCACCAGACAGACCCTCGTGGGCATGTGCTAGGCACCAGGCCTGGCCACTCCCACAGCCTCACCAGGCTCCGTCCTCCCTGTCCTGAAGGCCGAGTCTGCACACTCTCTGCAGGTAGGACAAGAAGAGTGCATTTGTCCACACTGGCCTGGCCCCCAGGATCCACGGCACTAGGAGGAAGCATGGTGGTGGGTGGCTGGCCACACTCCCAGTGCAGGCCGCTCCACCTCAGGCCTGTGCAGAGGGACGCCCTGAACTTTTCACCTTGGGCACAGACACCAGCCGGCAGGAGAGACCAAGAGGTGTCTGGCGTGAGGCGTGAGGCGTGAGGCAGAGGGCCCCCCTGACAGTCTGCAGTTTGTTCCCCACCACTCCCTCCAAAAATGTGGATGGCCCCTTTTACAATCACCAGATGGCAGCCCAGGGGCTGCAGGCCTTCTCCGCCCATGTGGCCGCCTGACCTCCCATAAACAGGACAAAGCCCAGGACTGCAGCCACACCCCCCAGGCCCTCTGGGGACCAGCAAGGGATGCTCCAGGTCACTAGGGCTGAGTCCAAGATAGGCACGTGGGGGGGGGGGCCCTGCCTATCATCTTCCAGCCTCCATGAAGAACTGCAGGGAGCAGGAGACCTGAAAGTCCCCATCAACAGCTGAACCCAGCCCCCTCCCAGCCAGTCCAGTCAACTGCCACCCAGCATAGGCTGACCTTCCTGTATGTCTCTGGGGGACACCAGGGACACAGGCAAGGAAGTCTGCCAGGGGAGCACCAGCACCCCAGACCCATACTGCTCCTGTGCAAAGCCAGGGCAGCTGCCCACCAGCACCCAAGGCCAGCGCATTGCAAACAGACAGGGAGGGAAGGAAGGAAGTGCCAGGGACATGCCGAGGGCCGCTCCCCAGAGCTAGTCTCCACCAGTGGAGCGTGTGCAGGCTTACCAGCAACACAGCCCCACACCCGAGTGCCACTCTCTGGGGCAGCAGTCATTGCACACCCAAGAATAAGAGGCCAGGAGGACTGTGAAATGCCTGTACTGTGAGAAGCACCACAGGTAGCTGGAGTCACCATGACACAATGCAGACCTCGAGAACCCCAGGTTCCCTGTGGCACAGGGAGGTCCATGCCGATGCTGTGTCACTGCCCAAACCCAGAGAGCCATGAGCCAGGCCCTCCCCACTGGGCTCATATGCAGGAAGAAGGCTAGGAACAGCGGCACCCGCCTGTTCCAGCCCCCCAGCCCAGCCTCTCCTGCTGCTCCACAGCTGGCTTCCATGATGCAGCCCTCCAGAGGCAACACAGGCAGGAAGCTTCACCTCCCTGGTGGAAAATTCATCAAAACTTCCTCTCACTGCCAGGGAAAAGACGGCCTGGAAAACTGGACAGGAAATGTCATTCTCCATCCAAGACCTAAACCAAACATGGCCACAGTGTCCCAGAGTCAGGGCAGCATCCAGGGGCCAGGCTACACCTTCAGGAGGCCCACAAGACCTGAGGTGCCCCATCAAGCAAGAGGCTGCCTGTCCCTCAATCTCACACATGCTGCGCTGCGCTGCCTGCCACAAGGCCACGCTCCAGACAGTGCTATATGCGCGTACGTGTTCTGTGCCTGAAAGTCCTCCACCTCACTCTGCAGCCAGGGCCACAGGGTGTCCAGGGAACCCACGAGTGGAGATGGATAGGACCACAGCACGCGGCCCCCAGATCAGGTCCAGACTTCATCGCATGGCATGCACCTGCAGAGACAAGACCCCCCGGTCCTGCCTGTGCAGTGAGTCCAACAGCGCCACCCAGAGCCCCAGCCACGGGAACAAGCATCTAAGAGCAAGCAGGTAGCAGCAGTTGGGGACTCTGTCCAACCTGCAAGCCCTCTGCCTAGCACCCAAGTAGCCTTGGCCCCAGTGCCCACAGAGCACCAAGCCCAGGCTGCTGGGAAGCTCTCCAGCCTGTCCCCAGAGGTGGCCTCAGGCTCCACAGCAAAATGGAAGTACTAAACGTGACCTCCTGACACAGCTTGCAGGATAGGTGGGGTGCTTCTGCACAGTCTGACAACCTACTCTGCAAACAGAAAGCGTCTCGATGCCTGCTCTAGGCTAACAGGGCAGCTGCACTCCTAGGTGGGCCATGTCCAGCTCATGTGCAGGGCTGGAGTATCAAGCACCTGGTGCCCTAGCCACTGGCCAGAGAGGGTAGTGCTGCTCTGAAGCCCTTGCTCTCTCAGGGCATCTCATGCAAACACACAGTGCCCTCAGACTTGACTGAGTGCGCTGCTGGAGACCACTGTGCCTGTCACCCTGCAGAATCCCCAAGGAAACAACATGGCACGCTCTACACTCACATCCCTCAGTAGACGTCCCTGTTCCTTGCTGGGAAAAGGATCAGGCTGCCTGGAAATTTCTGCCAACAAACCAAAAAATTCAACTCTCTCTGCTCAAACTGAATTTGGAGTGCACTTGGTAATCCCCTTCCTGGTGGCCAGCTCCTCCAGTCAGCACCGCCTGCCACTGCAGATGTTACTGAGAGCTGCATGGACCCCATGCTCGTTATAAAACCAGCGACGCACTGGCTCAATGCAGTTGCTTGTCTGAATAGTCAAAATCACAGCACTTTGTTCATAATCAATCCCAACTGAAACTGAAAAAGCAGTAATGAAGATGTTAACAAAACGAATTTAATGTAGCCAAAATTACTGCTAAAGGAAAACATCCACTCACAATGGATGTGCCAGTCAGCACAATTCAGCGATTTTTTTTAAACTGCTACGGCAACGTGTGACTTGCTCACCTTCCTCAGCGAAGCTGATGCCCCTACGCCCTGCCACGCCAAGGTCCACTGTCCCAGCCTTCGCTTGTCTGCAGCCCCAGAGCAAGTGGGTAACTTCCTCTTATGACAGGGGGGGCGGGGGGAGCAGGCGAATTAAACAGCAGCACCATTCTCCCTCGCATGTTTCTAACACAGCTATGAAGAGTGTGCCCGGTCAGGCATCACCCTCCCTCCTGCAGCAGCAAAACTCAGACAAGCCCAGGACTCAGAAGTGCAGCAAGTACAGGACTCCAGAAACAAAAGCTGACCTAGGCCACAGGGGAGGTTGTGCGTGGCGCAGGGAGGAACGTGGGCAGGACCTGGGACACAGGAACTGAAGTAGAGCCAAGGGAAGCGGGGCTGAAGGGCGGAGAGATGGAGAAAAGCAGACCCCCACGAGTCCCCAGCAAGCTGCATGTTTAAGGGAACGGGCCTGGTGCTCACTCCTAGCTGGGAGTAGCACAGTTCCTACCTGCAGACAGGAAATCCCCAATGCTCAAGGCGCTGGGTCTAACTACAGCGATGGGGAATCAGCCCAAGCCTCAGTCCTGCTCCAGACTTAAGAAACCAGAAGCAAAAAAGCTAATTCAACTCTGTCCAAGTTATTTACCTCCATCCAGAACAAAGCTCAAGTTCTATAGGAATTAAAAGCATTCCTACCAAACAGGTGATCTCAATGTGTAGCGTCCAAAATGCAGAAGATGAATCTTAACAATCAGAATAATCCATCCACTGAGACAGGCTGGTAAACCTGACAGGGCATAAAAACCCCCAGGGAATATGCAGTCATCCCAGCACATGTTCAAAGGTTAAGTGTCACAAAGACACAAGGTGAGGTCCCAAGGGCTGGAGATGGAGACGAAGCACCTAATATGGAAACTGCTGGGTGAGACCAGGGCAGACAGACTGCAAGAAGCAATAGCTATGAGCTTGACATAAGTTAACAGAACCTCTAAGATGTAGCAGAGAGAAGGACCAGCAGAGGCAGTCTCATGCGGCAGGGCACACCTGCAGCCCAGCTCAAAAGGCTGAGCTAAATGAGCTGCAAGTGGAGCCCAGCCTGGGCAACCGAGACACCTTGTATCTTGTCTCAAAGTTGCAAAAAGCATTAAAAAGGGTTTTGCATGTAGCTCAGCTCTCCGGAGTTTAATCCCCAGTGCGGGGAAGGGGGGTGGGGTCAAAGGCATAGGTTTTGTTGTTCTTTGGGGGTTTTTTGTTGTTGTTTTTGGAGGGGAGACACCAGGAGTCCAAGGCAGGAGCTTGTGCTTTCTGTTCTGCGGAGCTATACCCCAGCCCAAATGAGAACCAAGGGCTGACAGCAAAGGGCAGCTACCTCTTTACAGAACTGAACTTGAAAGGTGCCAACCCTAAATTACACACCCATACACTCAGCTTCCAAAGACAAAGAGGAAACAAGGGTATCCGCCAGAGTACTCCAAGGACACTCAGAGGCAGCCTTCAGGCAGGAACGACACAGCAACTCTGATTGTTTTCACTGAGGTCCCTTTGCAAGACAGGTGTTTGATGTATTATCCGTTTATACCACACATGGATGTTAACAAGCAAGGAAAGTAGGAATGACACAGCCTCAGCTAAGGTCCCTACACTCCAGGAAGTAGGCCCCACAAAGCTAAAGGGGACCCATATGAAGGTACAGATGTATGAATGGGGGCAGGGGACAAGGACCTGCAAAGTACCTCAAGGCCAGCCTTAACTGCATACAGAGACCGTGTCTCAAACACACACACACACACACACACACACACACACACACACACACACACCCCGCTGAGATAACTACCACAGGCCATAAAAAGAGCCTGTACAAATTCAAAAGGATTTACACCACAACTACGACATCTGAAATCAGAAATCAGCAGCATCTCTGAGAAACTCACCAGCACACCTGCAAGCAACCCATAAAGCAGCCACGGAAAGGTAGCGAGTATTCGTCCTGGAGAAATGTGACTCCATACGCACCACTAAGACCTAGGAAACAAAACACTTGAACACTGCCTTTAGAAAAGAGGTCTTGGGGCCCGGCGGGATGGCTCAGTGGTCTAAAGCGCCTGCTTAGGAAAGCTTGGGCGGCTTCAGGGACCGTGGTTCGAACCCAGGCACCACATGCTGTACCAGCCCTGCCCTCAGGGCAGGCTGAGCCAGCCATAAAAATGAGTGAATAAACAAATAAAGGTTCTGAAACAAGAAAAAAAAGAGGTCCTGAATAAATTACTCCATTTTCAACATAAAAACTAGAAAAAGACAACTACAACCCACATTAAGCTAAAGAAAGAAAAATATAAAGACTAAAACATAGGGCCAGGGAGATGACTCAGTAGAATAAGCGGCTTGCCTAGCAAGCACAAGGTCCTGAGTACAATCCCTGGTATTGAAGCAAAAAAAAAAAGACTAAAACATAAAAGAAAAACTAAACACCAACCAAATCAAATGGTAGCTCTTTGGGAAGACGGGTAAAAGGATAACTCTCAGACAGGACAGCAGGAAGAGAAACGCCGGCATCAGGGCCATTTCAGTCACTTTGGCAGAGCAAGGGGGCCACACCACCCCGCTGTACAGGAACTCAGGTGGCCTGAAGATAGCATCCCCCAGCACGGACACCCAGCACGGCTGGTGCCCAAACTAAAACATTACGGGAATGGATAACCTCACTGCCAACCAATCACCATCCTGCATGAACATAAATTCAAAAAGCTGTAAATGAGATTTCAGTAAACATCAACAACATTCTAAAAGAATAGCACATACTGGGCCTGGCGGGATGGCTCAATGGTCTAAAGCATCTGCTTGGGAAAGCTTGGGCGGCTTCAGGGACCGCGGTTCAATCCCCAGCACCACATGCTGTGCCAGCCTTGCCCTTGGGGCGGGCTGAGCCGGCCATAAAAAAATGAGTGAATAAACAAAGGTTCTGAAACAAGAAAAAAATATTTAAAAATTTAAAAAATTTTTTAAAAATTTTAAAAAGATTAAAAAAGGAAAAAAAAGAATAGCACATACTGACTAAGCAGGGTAGGAAGGTTGTCCCAGGAATGAATTATAATCAGTCATTATAATTCACCACAGACATAAAAATAAGTATTTTCACCATTATGATCTCAGTAACATAGAAAAAAACACTTGTGGGAAAAAACATCCAACATCTACCTGGGCATGGTTACACATGACTGTAATTCCAGCTCTCTCAGGAGGATCACAAGTTCAAGCCCAACCTGGACAAGATTCTGTCTCAGAAATGAAGGCTAAAAGTCTGGGATCTAGCCCAACAGGAAAGTCCCAACATTCAATGCCCAGAAGTGGGGACAAAAAAAGTCCTGACCAAAGTAAACCCTGAACAGCACTGTAAGGACCTCATTGCTCTAGGAAAAGCCCCCAGCAAAGCCTGGCAAGTCACATGGAGTTGGTGATAAAAAGACCAGGAACAAGTATGTGGGATCTCACCACCTCTATCCCACTGTCCCAAGGGCTCAGCCACAGCTGCCAGGTAAGATTCACAAGGAATCAGATGGAATAAGGAAAAGTGCCTTCACCTGAACAAGGCTGAGCACATGCAAAAATCCGCCAAACTGGTTACAGAAAGCTGCTGGGATTCAGGGAATTTAGCAAGGCTGTAGCCAACAAAATCAACATAAAAAGGTAACAGTTCTCACAATATATAATCAGGAACCACACTTTTTAAAAACACTATTTATAAAAAGAAAAACTGAAAACCTTCAGCTCCTACAGGTGCTAGCACAGCCAAACAGCTCTGAAGAGGGCCTGAGGCTGCCTGACTTCACGCTGAGCACTCCCAGTGGCACTACCAGGAACACCACCCACAGCGACTGCATCCTGACACAGGCCGAGGCCATGGAACCATCTTTGGACGGATGGTGTTGAAGCAACCAGACACACAGGAAGTGGGTGGGTTTTGGCCCATATACTATACAAGCACAAAACTAACTCAAAGTAAAACTTCAAGTTCTATCATTTCTAGAAGAAAGCAAGAGATAATCTTTGTGACCTTGAATTAAGGAAAAGATTTCTCAGTTATGAAATAAAAGTCAGCTCAAAAAACCAAGCTGGACTAAAAGAAATATCTCAAATTCTATTCTCCAAGATACTCTTAATAAAGCAAGCAGTGGACAGGAAGACCCTTCGTGGCAACAAATGAAAGAGGCACACCCAGAACCTGGGTGGAACTCTCATCGGGAGGGTGGGAGCCAGCTCTAGTAACAGCAGACACTGTAGAGCCTCACCAAACGACAGCCGGAGACCGGGTAAGATGGTGCTGCTGGCAGCTTCCACAGGCCCCATGTGCTGGTGGGAAGGGGAAAGGTCAGCCTGCTCGGTAGCTTCTGTGAAGTTACACATGAACACCACTGGATGATCCAGCCATCCCAGGAGGGACAAAAAGCTGGCCTGTCCCTAGAAAGCCTGGTGTGCAAATGTTCAGGATAGTTTTTTTTTTTTTTTTTTTTGGTGGGACTGGGGTTCAAACTCACAACCTTGCACTTGCCAGGCAGGCACTTGTGCCACGGAGCTATCTCCCCAGCCCCAGGATAGTTTTATCTAAATGGTAGAAAACCAGAAATAATCAGAGTCCCAGGTGATCAACTGCAAAACTCCTGTGTGGCCTAACCATGCAGTAGTGACACAACAAACAGCTCATGAATGTCACAGTGTAGAATCTTGGTCTTTACACTGAGTGGTGCCAAACCAAAAGAGAAAAACAAACTCTATGACTCCACTTCTATGAAGCAAACTAATCCACAGTGATGGAGGCTGGATGGCTGAATGGGCTGCTTACCCCAACCGTGCTTACGGTTTTACACATGTACGTACACGCTGAGGGACAGGTGGCGGGGGGAGGATGAACCAGGAGTCGAACTCAGGATCTCACATTTGCCAGGCAGGCCCTATGCCACTGAGCTATAACCCTGGCCCCACAAAGGACTCTTCAAAACAACCATACAGTGATTATCCCAAAGGGACCATGCATGCTCTGGGACTCCTCTGTTCTGCCATTTAAATGGTCACCATAGGTGGAGACCAATGTAAAGCAGGAACACAAGGCCACCATTTTTCTGTGGGCAACTCCACACCCTTTCCACCCGACAGAGTCGCAGAAACAGAGCAGCACTCACGACAGTCACTTCTTTCTCTGCACTGGGCATCCATAAGCCCAAGCTCTGCAGGCCAAACCACAGATGTGTGGGGTTTTGCAGGCCACATGGTCCGTCGCAATCCCAGCTCTGTCGGTGCCACAAGAGCAGCTGCAGAGAGCATGTGCACAAATGGGTGTCGCTGGATGCCTATAAAACTTATCTACGAGAGCAGGCAGGGCTTGGCCTCGGGCCAAGCAGCCCAGTGTAAATCCTGGGTTCTCCCAGCAGGTTTCCTGAAACAGCCACCAGGACTTCACCTGGGAACTTGCTAGACATGAATGTTCTCAGGCTCACCTCCAACCCAGAAACCTAAAAGCATAGGTGTGAGCTCAGAAGCTACCCCAGGTTAGGCGTGGTGGTGAACACCTGTAACCCCAGTTACTCAGGAGACTGAAGCACCAGGATCATGAGTTCAAAACCAGTTTGGGCCACTCAGCAAAATTCTGTCTAAAAATAAACAAAGGGAAGGCTTGGGGAGAAGCTCAGCAACAGTGTGTTGGCCTTGCATGCCTGAGATCCTAGGCTCAATCCCTAGTATTACTGAAAAAAGAAAAGCTGCCCATCCCATCACTCCAAAGCTCACACAAACAACTGGTCCAGAAAATCAGAAAAATGATGGGCTCATCCAAATCCCAAAAGAAATTCCACTCGGCTGAGCACCTGCCTAGCACACACGAGGCCCTAGCTTCCAGTCCCGGCAGGATGGCTGACAGCAGGCAAACCGGGACAAGAGAAGAGAACCGAGGCTCCCTGGAGCCCACTCTGCTGCCATGGCCACCACTGGCTCTCTCCCTCTCTCTGATTTTTAGAGTATTTTAGTTTGCCTTAGGGGTTTTTCTTTTCTTTGCAATACCTGGGATTAAACTCAGAACCCTGTGCTTGCCAGGCCAGTGCCTATTCCACTGAGCTATCTCCCCAGCTGCTGGCTTGAGTTTCTTGAGACAGGATTTTTTGTTTGTTTCTTTGTTTGCTTGTCTTTTAGAGACAGGGTCTCACTGTGCAGTTCAGGCTGGCCAAGGCAGGATCTTGCTATGAAGTTCAGGCTGGTTCTGAACTCACTATGTAGCATAGGTGGCCTCAAACTCACAGTGACCATTCAGTTGGAGCTTCCTGAGTGCTGGGATTACGTGCGCTACCACACCCCACTCTATCTCTCAGCTGACAAGAACTTCAACCCTTTTCATAGAACAATACTGAAACAGCCTGCTCCCATTCCTGCCTCAACTCCACTTCCTGCTCCATACAAGCATCATTTAATCAGCTTTGGGAATGAGCACGCCTCCGGTCTTGGGGTTGGAGTAGCTGCGTCATATCCCAAATATCAGCCAGGACTGCACCAGGCTGTGGACACAGATCAGGAGGCAAGGCCTGTTAAATGTACACACCTACACACATGCACGCACACTGACACGAAGTGAGCAGGACAATCTGACAAGAAACGTCCTGGTCACCTGAGGGTCACCTCTGGCCAAAGACACCAGTAAACAACATTACTACATTTCCTTTTTTAAAGGAGCTTTTATTACCTCCCTTCGTTGATACTTAAGATGTCAACACTTAACCTAAAAACTAGCAAAGCTAGAGGAACATGTCAAAAGATTAGCCGTTTAAGATTATCCAGAAGAACAAAGACCAGCTCCAAGAGAGGTGATGAGCAGAAGCACTCCACTCTCCTGCCAAGAATCACCTCAAGCCTGCTCTGGGGCAACAGTGGCACTGTGTTCATGACAGACACAGGCCTAGGCCTAGTGTGGGCAGCTTCAGAGGAAGGTGCCAGGGAGCCTCGGGGGCACAAGCTCAGACTTGGGTCACAAACACCCCAGCAGGCAGGCAGGCAGGCAGCTCCTGGGGGCATCCCTGGCTGAGCTGCCATCCACAGAGGAAGGATGGCCACTCCCAGCCCTGCCTCCTGCACCGCTCAGCACCAGGCATGAACTGCGACCTGGGGAAGGCCAAGGTCAACACTGACCCAGGGAAGGCACTCTGAGGGTGCCAAGAGACACTATCAGAAACTATCACTAGTACCTGAGGCAACAAGACACCACCTCCATGAAACAAAAAAGAGGATGCTTGTACACCAAAGCAAAGGGAAAAAAGACACTGGAGAAAACAAGTCACTCACGCTAAAAGGTAGACGGTAGTTAAGGCTGGAGACATCAAGAGACATCGAGGGCCTAGCAAGTACTGTGCGTACAGTGGGCTGCTCACCAGGCTCCCTATGTCACTCTCCTGTCTAACACACCTCCTGGAGAAGCTGGCTCTGGTTTTAACTCTTCAACAGCTGGCCCACCCTCCTAAGCATTAGGGTCCTAAGCCTTTGTTACTGTTTTAAACAGTGCTGAGCTCTCTGCAGTACTGATGGATGGAATGGCAAATAAAGATAAGAGCGCTGACACCAAGGAGCTGTTTAAATTCTGGAAGATTTACTGCATGCATGTAGCATTGGAGTGTTCATTATAAAACAAACACCTTTCAGTCTTCAGGAGGAAAAAAGAGACAGAGGCAACTGCATAAGAAGTCCTGCATCTGGCCAGGAGGAGCCCCAAGGACAGGCCAGGAACAGGAAGAAGCAGCACACAAGTCATCTCCAGAAAACCAGGTCAGCACAAGGCCCAAAGAAGCCACTCCACAGCTCCCTGCCACCAACTTCCAGGGAAGACCCGAACCTCCCCAGGGCCAGGGGCCTCCCAGGTAAAGGCCCAAATCTGACAACATCAAATTCTCCATGGGGACACTAGGGGCAAAATGCTGAAAGCAAGGTCAAGCAAGCATTCTCCTGCCCTAACAAACTCAAGGTGGAAAACGAAATCTTCAGTCACGTGGATGGGCATACTGCAGAGCCCTAGCACATATTTGCATAGCAAGCCACAGTCGCTCAAATGACAGGCAGACCCAGAATGTGACTGATTCCTGGAACCCCACACCAGGACAACACACAACAAGAGCCAAGTACCTACCAGGAGCAGCAGCTAGTAGAGCACAAAGGCAGATGGTGCGGAACTAGCGGGTCATCTACTGCTGGCGCACACAGGACTGTGCCTGGAGCTGGGACAAGCACCCAGAAAACTTGAGAGGACCAAGTATAAACAAAAACGGAGGGGGCCCGGCAGGATGGCTCAGTGGTCTAAAGCACCTGCAGGTGGCTGCAGGGACCGCGGTTCGATCCCCGGCACCACATGCTGCATCAGCCGGCAGGGCTGAGCCGGCCATAAAAATAAACAAACAAAAGTTCTGAAACAAAAAAATAAATAAATAAAATTAAAAAAAAAAAAAAAAAA
>PVJA010000813.1:0-14336 GCA_004027025.1 Myocastor coypus | reverse complement strand
CAGGGCAGCTTTCAGACAGGATATGAGGTCAGGACCTAGAGTGGCTCAGACAGGAAGTGAGGTCTGGACAAAATTTCTAGACAGGAAATAAGGTCAAGACAGGTTTCCAGTCAAAAAATTACATGAAGAGAGTGTTCCAAGCAGGAAGTGACATCAGGATGATGATGCCCAGGTAGGAAATGAGGTCAGAATGCAGTGTGCCCAACAGGAAGATCAAAACACAACATTCCAGGTAGGAACTGATGTAAGAACACTGCTCCAAACAAAAGATGATGTCAGGGCAGTATGGTTGCTTCAGGAAATGAGGTCAGACAGAGTGGAACCAACAAGAAATGTGGCCAGAAAACACCAGGCTGGGTACGGTGGCACATAGCTACAATGCGAGGTCATCAAGAAGGTGAGGCAGAAGGAGCACAGCTTGCAAGATAGTATCTCAAAATTTAAAAAATGTTAAAAAGCTGAAGCTATAGCTCAGTGCTCCCCACAAAACAAAAGGGATGGGTGGGCGGAAACATGCCGCTGTTGTCGAAGCTTGAGATGAGCGCTTGGGCAAGGCGGTCAGACAAGGCGGCAGGAGATCTGAATAGCTGAGTCAGAGGCCAAGCAATGCCATGCTTGCCCCTCGAAGTATGAGCGCAGAACACACAGCAAAAATGCAAGCGGCTACCTATGCCCACAGGGGAGGCCATATCGAGGCCACCACGGTGCTGTCCCTGGACTTCTAGCACACCAGCTCTGGCCATGCCCATGGGTTATTTAACTAAGGAATCAAGAAATGAATGGGAAACGTGCATGGTGATATCAAAAACACCAAACAGGAGTGCCAGGAACTGATCCAAAGGGCATGAGAGGGTAGGAGTAGGCCATGCCACAAACCCCATGACTGCTGGGTGGCCCACCACGCTGCACTGCCCACATAGCTCTGGCCCCTGAAGGCAGGAGGTGCTGTCTATCCTGGCCTCATCTCCACCCCAGGGACCCCACGTTCATTCGCTCCGTCTGGCTCCAGCACTCACAGGTGCACAGCAAGGGCCCCGCCCTCCATCCACATCAGGAAAAGGCGCAGCAGACCTTGTCCCACCAGCAAACACCAAGCCATGCCCCCAGCTCCATAAGGAGCAGGCGCTTAGCGCTCCACTCCTACACCACACCACACCACCAACTTTGCACAGCCCGGAAACAACAATGATGGCCGAGGGCCCAGGAGCAGCTCCAGGCAGAGGAGCTCATCGCCTGTACACAGGATGTCCTCACAACCATAAGCTACACTTTCAAGATGTCCCAGCTGAGCATAAAGACATATAAAAGAAAGACAAGTCAGTTTCCAAGGCTTAGTAGCACCTTCCTGTAGTTCCAACACTTAGAAGGCCGAGGCAAGAGGCCTATAAGTTCAAGGCCACCCTGAACTAACCAGTAAGATCCCATCGTGCTTGCGTGCATGTGTGTGTGCGTGTCTGTGTGATTCTTAGCCTTCAATGGCTTCGCAGTACCTGAAGCCCCTCTGCCTGTCCACCAGCGTGAATACCAGGGACCAAGCAGGTGCATACAGACAGGCTGTGTGAGCTCCCCCTGCACTGCTAAACTTCAAGACTTTGAAATCAACATCTGGAAATGAGCAAGCAGTTCCCAATCTATCACATGCACACATGCATGCATTCATGCACATGTGCCCACACTGTGGGACAGCACTACCCCAGATCCACATCCGCAGCCTACAGTGTCCAACAGAACACTAAGCACCTGCGACGGCTCACACATTCACCCTGAGCACCTCTCAGAAGGCACTGTGGCCTCCTCTGCTCTGTCCGCACATGGACCCTCCACCCAAGCCAACCTCACAGCTGCTGAGCAGGCAGCCCACACAGGAAGGTGTGAAACCTGCTGCTGGGCCTGGGCCTGGAAGGTGAGCACCAAGGATATAAAACCCACTCCTCAGGAAGCACCAGATGCAACATGTCCAGAGACCGCAGGAACTAAGCCCTCAGCACAGCCCATGGATGCCCCTCACCCAGCACCACAGCCTCCAACGCAGGTCTCGGTGCTCTCGGAAGCAGCCATACAAGCTTCTCACGGCCAGCATCTGCCCAGCAGCCCTGGGCACATGACATGGCTTTGCCAGATGGGGACCCAGAGCCCCTACCCATAAGTATTATCCAGTTCTCGTCTCCTCATCCTTCCACAACTACTCTGTGCCAGCTACCATCAGCACAGTAGGCGTGTTGCTCATTCACTCACACACACACACACACACACACACACACACACACACACACTGGAAACACACCCTGAGGAACATAAACAGGCATCCAGACAGGATTCTGGGATGTGGGAGATGTGCGGGGAAGGTGGGGCACACACAGTGTACCCCCACACAGCACCCCCCATGCCCTCAGAAGGCAGATCTCTGCTCACACATGCCCTCCCCACAGAAGGTCCTGTCTGGCTTGAGTTTAAACATAAAATACATCAGAACTAAAATGTATCATTGTTTCAGAACCTTTGTTTATTCACTCATTTCTATGGCTGGCTCAGCCCACCCCCAGGGCAGGGCTGGCACAGCATGTGGTGCCGGGGATCTAACTGCGGTCGCTGAAGCCGCCCAAGCTTTCCCAAGCAGGCGCTTTAGACCGCTGAGCCATTCCGCCGGGCCCGAGAACTAAAATGTAGGCTGCTTCAGCACAGCCCTTTTCCAAGAATGACTTAAGACCTGGGAAGCCCAGGGCCCTCCACCCTTCCACTCCACACCCATGTTAGTATGGCAGCTGGCACTGCAGCTGGCAGTCCCACATATGGGACTCAAGTCAGAGATGCAGTAACCCAGCGCTGTGTCCCCAAACTTTCATCCCCACACACCAGAAACATCTCTTGTTCAGCAGCCCTCACCTCTGCCACACTCAGGACAACCAACCTGATAAGCACTCTGGGCCAGCTAAGCATGACACAGTCAGGGTCAGCCCACAGCCAGAGCAGCAGTAGCAGCAGCAGTAGCAGCAGCAACAGCAGCAGCTGGAGCTGGAGCTGGAGCTGGAGCAGGAGCTGGAGCAGGAGCAGGAGCAGGAGCAGGAGCAGGAGCAGGAGCAGGAGCTGGAGCAGGAGCAGGAGCAGGAGCAGGAACAGGAGTCGCCACCACTGCCACAGGGACACTGTGCTGGTCCTTAGGGGTCGAAAGCGAGCTGGGAGGCAGCTCGGAGACATGCCCCAGCAGGCGGAACACACGAACACTTGTGCGACCACTGGCCCACTGAGCTCAGCTGCCCAGGCCACTCCTCTGCCAGGCCAAGACAGGAACAATCCCTTGTCTGAAGACAGAAGCTGCCACCCAAAACCTTACCTTTCCTGGAGGCACTAAGACCAAAATGATCCTTTATCTTTATAAAACTTAGAATTTGAGAAGGGAGGCAAAGTCTGTTTTTAAACTGGAGGAAGGTGGAGCAACTGTTTAAGTCCTCAGCATCTAAAGGGGCCTCGTCACCCCTAGCCACCTTTCCTTGGGCCATGGGATCTGTCTGAAGATCCTGAAGGCGGCCTCACATGGCAAACACAGCACAGACAGAACCACGAGTGCCCTGGTCACAGCAGGGCTGGGCACAGACACCTCCAGGACAGTGAAGTGCCAAGAGCACAACAGAGGGAATGGCCTCCAGGGGCAGCCAGATAAGTTACCACGTGGACATACTGCTCAGAGCCAAGAATGGAGGGGAGCGAATGGGGGAGGAGGCTGTGTAACAGTAACCAAGCCAGAGTGGGAAGATGGCCAGGATCCAGTTCACGTGCTGAAAAACCCTTTCCAATCATTTCCTAGAAAATGCCATTTTGGACGAACACAACTTGTAAATATGAGAGATAAACTGGGCTTTGTCAGTAACACAGCAGCAGGGCCCCAGGGCTGACCGGCATCAGCCACCAAGGCTGGGCCCCAAGAGAAAGGCAGACACCTTGTCCGCAGGAAGGGGCGCCTGGGGAGAAGGAGCCTCCACACCAGGTGTGAGCCTGGGGGCCAAGTCAGAACTAGCAAGTTTCAAAGGCATGAGGTCATCCAGGTAGGTCTCTAGGAAAGCCTTGGAGACATCCAGAGGGACAGGGACCGGGCATAGCTAGAAGCTCTGGGATCTGACCGATGACAGGAACAGACTGCGAAGGCAAGGGCCAGGAGGAGGAAGCACACTCTAAGTGGCTGGCACGGCACCTCAACGTTGGGGTAACTGAGTCAGGCAGGATCCCAAGGGGCCCTGCACCTGGGGAGAAAGTTCACAGAGACAGGAGACGTGAGGGGTGAAAGTCGCCCCACAGGTTACTCATTAACCCCAAGGGAAAGGGTTCCCAGGCAGGGCACACTAGGACTGGCAGGCTCTGCCCACAGGGCCACCCCACATGTCACGCACATCCACTGCCTGGCCTCCCAGGCTCTAGAGAGAGGTTAAGCCACACAAGTGCACAGGCAGAACCAGGCCCACTCACGAAGACACCACCTCCCTTGGTCACCATGCTGTGGCTACACAGACACCCTGTCTACAGGACACTCACAGCGAAGGGCATGGGGTGAGGACCCTGCCAACACCAGAAAGTTACCCACAGACTGCATGGAAAGAGGGAGTCCAGAGCTTCACCCACGGTCTCCAAACTCCACCAAAGGTTTCAAGGATTCTTAAAACAAAAACAGAGGCAGGCAGCAGACTCCCCACTGAGCAGCCCCCCCCCCCCGGGGCTGTGGCCATGAGAGGGGATACTGAGCACTGCAGAGAAGGATGAGAGCCACTGGGTGCCAGGAGTGCCTAGTGAGTAAGCCGAGGTGAGTGGTTTCTTTGAAACAGGTGGTCAGAGGCACCGTACAAAGCAGGATACCTTCACAGCTCGGAAACTTCCCTATCATGCTAGGGCCCAAATTCCAGCCAGCAGCTGGCGAGTCCAGTGCGCCTGGGCATGGACCAACAGGGATGGGGGCGGGGGCTTCGGAGAACTTAGCATCATCACTCCAGCCTACCTGCCCTCCTCTCTCAGCCCCACTGACAGCAGCACGGAGGTCACGTCGCCAAGCTGCTTCTCTATACAGTGCCTTATTTGCTTTTCTGAAAAATGCTTTTCCCAGCAGAAACTGCTCGCTGCTTGAAGTTAGCAGAAGCTGTGAGGCAAGCCAGGGGCTCATACCGCTGCCCCTAACCCCATCGCCACACTAGCAACAGGAGGGGAGCTCGGCCAGGGGTAGGGGGCAGCACTGGATGGACCAAGAATCACCAAACCTGCAACAGGTCGGACGCTCCTCCCACAGGTCCCCAGGCCTCACTGGCTGCACAGCCACTCCATGGCTTTGGGCACAGCACCTGCTGGCATCTGTCACTGCCGGACTGGCCCAAATGGCTGTGGGTCACGTCGTTCACATTCAGACCATCTGTGGCTCCTGAGACAGGCGCTGTTATCTCTGGGAGCCCCCCTGGCAGACGGGGCAGCCAAGGCCAGAGCAATACAGTGGGATCCAGGACCGCAAGCCAGCACCTGAGCCAAGATGTGCCCTCCCTGCCGTGGCTCTGGCACCCTCGCGCCTAAGAACGACTCTGGTCCCTCTTGGGGCACCAGGCCAAGCCCAGGGCAGCAACATCCACGCTGCCCGGCTCCTTCACTGGAAGGTGGGCGCAAAGAGGATACACACGGACTGCCCATTCTGGTATGAGTGTGGCTTTCAGTCACCCAGGCTTTGGTGGCAGGCAGCTGAAGAAGCGCCTGGCCCCATGGCTGCCCCGTCCTTTTCAACTCAGACACAAAGAGCCACCCTCGCCTCAGGTCAAAGGCTGCTGGCTCAGGCCCCAGCGCAAGGCCTGCCTTTTGAATTGGACCAGTCATGCCACCCCACCCCCAAAGGCCACCCCCACTGAGGGCAAGGGACCCCAGTAGTATTTGCAAAACAAAAAGCAAGGACCCTCCTTTCAAGAGCTATCCCTGAGGCCGCCCTCCAGCCCCAGCCCCCCTCATTAATATTCAGCAGTTAAAATAAAGCCCGACAAAAGAGCAGAGAGGCACCTCAGCCAGGAGCTGCTGGGCCAGGCCTGTTCCTGCTGTGGGAGGCCAAGCCAGGCATCTGGAAACCAAACAGCGGAAATGGCCGCTGGCTGAGTCATCAGCTGGGTCAGTGCAACCCTGGGGACAGGGACCAAGCATTGTGGACACTGCCCACACTGGCCACAAGCACAGTCCTGGCTCCAGATGCCGCCCCCAGATCCTCAAGGCCTTAAGACGGTGACCCCACAGGCTCCCCTCCCCTCCTCACCCCAGCAAGCCTGTAAGCCTCATGGCCCCAGACACTTTCAGCCGCTGGAGCCCAGCAGGGCCACCTGTCACCAGCAGCTCCCTGGAACCATCACTGTCAAATCAGTACAGAGTGGACAACAGTGTGCTCTGAGTGGGCAGCCCCTGTGAGGGGCAGGCAGCCAGCAAGAAGGGGCTGGGCCATTTAGGTCCCCAAGCCAGACTGGATGTGCATGGGTGGAAAGGTCCAGCCAGTGAGAGTCCCTCCCTACCCCTAGCAGCCAGGCAAGGAGTATCCTCCTGCCTGACAGATGTCCCCCGACCGAGGAAGCCATTTCCTGGGGCAGCCAAGCAGCACGTATGATTGAGACTACCGCAGATACAGCCTTTCTGGTAAGGATGTTGCTTTAGCGAGCTAGTACTTTTTCTTTTCCACAACTTTCTCCAGAATCCAGAGTGCAGAGGAAGGTGCATGCCTGGGTCTCCAGCCACCATTCAGAGAGAAAGCCCTCCTTCTATGATTCCTTGTCCCCAAGCAGCAGCAGCAGCCACCTGCAAGTCCCCAGTTCTCTCAGATGGCCCCGGACCTGTGCGTCTGGAGCCTAGCAGACTGGCCCTGGGCCTTACAGCAGACCTATCACAGAGGCCAAGTGCTGAGCACACAGCAGATGCCCTGGGGTGTCATCATGCACAGGCCCACCCCCACCCCAGCACCATCAGCCAGTCCAGGCAGGGCCCTGTCTGTCCCTGAGCCCCTGCCAGTCCCAGCCACAGACACCAGGGTCTCCTCAACCACAGGAACCCAAGTATGCTGTATTCCCAGGGGCACCAGTCAGCAATGGGAAGTGACTGGCTGTGGCAAGCTCAGGTAGGAGTCACCTACAGCAACAGGAAAGGAAGAACGGAAAGGCAGACCACAACTGCACAAACACAAACAGCTATCTGTCCCAAGGGCATTCCACACCAGTGGACTGCAAACCTAAACACCGAGAGATCAGGATGGCTCTGTCAAGAGCACAGAACATAAGTGCTGGCAGAGGAATTGGAGCCCCTGAGCCTCACTGGTAGAACATAAAGCAATTCAGCCATGGTGGAAACAGCACTGCAGTACCTCAGAACATCAAAAGTAAAATGAGCACATGATCCAGCACTCCCATGCTGAGCAAAGGCCAAAGGCCCTCAAGACAGGGACCCGAATGCATGCTCACAGCAGCACCAACAACTGGAGCCAAAAGCCACCCAAGTGTCAACAGGCAATGGCAGGTGAGGGAAACGGGAGCCGGCAGGTAGGAGAGCTTATTCAACCCTAAAGAGGACCTTCTGACCCACGCACGCCACAGCCTGGACCAACCTCAGGACACTGCGCTCAATGAGCAGAGCCCATCAGAGCACAAAGCCCACACACCCAGGGCTCCCCAAGCAGGCGCTCCCAGGCACAGGTCCAGGAGCCACAGGCTCTCACCAGGGCCGGGCATCAGCACAGGCAGACGAACAGGCCAGAGCTCGATGGCGGTGACGGCTGCACATGGACAGGAGAGTACCCTCTGCCACCAAACTGCAAGCTCCAACTGGGCAAGACAGCAGCGCGCCTGCAGCCCTAGCTACCCGGAAAGAGGCAGGAGGACTGCAAAGTCAAGGCCAGCCTAGCGCTCACGTTTTTAAAGAGATGGTGACATAGCTCAGTGCTCCTTGGGTTCACTCCTGTATGTGTGCACACTGTGTACGCGGTTGTGTGCTTGTGTATGTGTCTACCTACCACAAAATCTACAATACTGGAGGTCAAACCCAGATCCTTTGTACTGAGCCACAACCCAGCCCTTTTAAATCATAGTGGTTCTGTTTTCAACCTCCCGAGACTGGGATTACAGGTGCGGCCACTAAGCCCATCACAATCAAGCCCCGGCCGCTGTGCTCTGCCTGAGCAGACACTAGTCCGCTGGGCTATGTGCAGTCCTTAATTGTAATATTCTTACTGTTGCTGTGGCGATGACGACAACGAAGATGACCCTGTAGCTGTGCCTTGCCAGGCGCCTAAGGCGCCCAAGCAGGCTCAAACTTCCCACCCCCGGCCTCAGCCACCAAAGTGCTGGGATTGCGAGTGCAGGAAACGAGGCCCTGCCTGTGTTAGCAGCACAGAGCCTGCACGGCAAGCACTTCCTTTTGGGGGATCCCAAGTTCAATTTTCCATTAAAAAAAAAAAAAAAAAAAAAAAACCTCACAAGGCAAATTAACAATAACAGAACTTCTAAAACAAAGATATACAAATTAATGGTCACCAGGTTCACTAGCTCTGAGCTCTACACACACCACTAGTACCTTCTCCACACCAAGGCAGCCCCATCCGGCTGAAGCCAAAATGCCCAACAAGCGAGCCAAGGCCAAGACCACCAAGTAGTGGCCACAGCGGGCTATATCCAACGTCTTCACCATGTTTGGCCAGTCCCAGATCCAGGATTTCAGGGGGGCCTTCAACATGATGGACCAGAACCGAGATGGCTTCACTGACAAGGAGGCCCAGCATGCCATGCTGGTCTCCCTGGAGGAAGAACGCCTCACATGAGTACCTGGAGGGCATGGCAGGCAGAGCCCTGGGGCCCACCAACTCTGCCATGTCCCTCACCACGTTTGGGGAGAGGCTGAACGGCATGGACCCCGAGGACGTGATCTGCAAAGCCCTTGCCTGTTTCGACAAGCAGGCCTCTGGCTTTATGCCTGAGGACCACCTACGGGAGCTGCTCATCACCATGCGCAACCCATTCACAGATGAGGAAGTGGATGACATGTACCGGGAGGCGCCCACCGACAGGGAAGGCAACTCAACCACACAGAGTGTACCCGCATCCTCAAACATGGTGCCAAGGTCAAAGATGGCTATAGGCCTCCCAGCTCCCGGTGCCTGGCCCCACCCTGTCACTGCTCCCCACACACTCATCTTGACCAGCTCCAGGGCCCCCAAGACCCCGCCTGTGGGCCCCCAGGGGAGGAAATGGGCCATAAGAAGCACAAGACCAGGCAGTGGACACATGGGCAGCACGAGGCAGGTGCTCCACCGTGACGCTGAGACCCACAAGTGTCCCCGAGCCCTGCAGCAAAGGACCACTGTCTGGGGAGAGGAGCCAGAGGGCAGGAAGCACAGAAGAAGGTCCCTCAAGAGAACCCAGGCATTGGCCATGGCCTGCCCGTTCCTGGGATGACCACTGGCCCCAGGAGGAAAGGCTCTGTACCCTGGTGTCCCGCACACCACTCCATGCACATCCCTGCATGAACACAAGTGCTCCTCACTGCCCTGCTCAGAGCAGGGGCAGCAGACCCCTCTCCATGCTATCAGATCTTGGAACAGAATATAGCACCACTCCCCAGGAGTGAGCCCCAGGAGGCTGGACGAACAGGAACATCCACCCCCTAGGGAGGTGGAATCTCCAATAAGACTGAGCAGTGAAAAAACAAAAAAAAAGAAAAAAAAAACACAAAGAAGTACAAACTGACAACCAGATTTTTCACTTTCCAAATCAACAAAGTCAGCTGGGCGTGGTGGCGCATGCCTGCACTCCCAGCACTTGGCAGGCTGAAGCAGGAGGGTCAGTGTGAGTTCGAGACCAGACAGACAGACAGACAGACAGACAGACAGACAGACAGACATAGCAACAAAATCCTTCTCAATGACTTTGCCTAAAGGTGCACGAATGCAGTAAATGGACAGCTCTCAAAGGTTCTGTGAGTGTGTCAGTAGTGTTCCACAGGTGTGTGAAATGGCACCCCACTTAAAAAATGGTCTTTTGGGGCCAGGGAGATAGTTCAGTGGAGTAAGTGCTTACGTGGCAAGCTTAAGGTCCTGAGTTCAATTCCCTGGTACCACAAAAAAATAAATAAATTTTAAAAGGTCCTTTTTAATGTATTTGGTTGATACAGGGTCCCACTGTACAGCCTGGACTTGTGATGATCCTCCCGCTCTCAGCCCCCAGCGCTGAGATTATAGGCATGCACCTCTACCTCCAGACTCTGGCTGGCTCAGCCTACCCAGGGGGCAGGACTGGCATGGCATATGGTGCTGGGCATCAAATCACAGTCCCTAAACTTGCCTAAGCAGGTGCTTAGCCCACTGAGCTATCTTGCCAGCCCAATACCATGGAAAACCAGTTCTCCAAAAAGCCCTTACTTTGGAGGGATCAGAATCCACTGAGGAAATTATCAGAAAAATGCGCAAAGTATATTGCTGATGCTGAGTTTATGCTCTTACGGATCCGATCCGAGGCTCCAGGCACATGAACAGGCACTCCGCTGCTGCACTATCCTGTCAGCCTAAATGCTTGCACAGCTGAGGGTGGTGGCACACACCTGGAATCCCAAACTGCAGAAGCAGGAGGATAGCTATGAGTCTGAGGCCAGCCTGAGCTGCACCTAGCAAGACCCTGTTTGAAGATAAACAGGAAGGGGCCAGGCGTGGTGGCACACACCTGTACTCCCAGCACTTGGGAGGCTGAGGCAGGAGGATCGTTGTGAGTTCGAGACCAGCCTGGGCTACAACAGCGAGCTCAAGGCCAGCCTCAACTGCACGGTGAGACCCTGTCTCAAAAAGCCAAAAAATAAACAAACAAACAAACAAACAGGAAGCTGGCCATTTAGCTCACAGGTAGAATGCTTGCTTGCAAGCTGGGAGCCCTGGGTTCAATCCTCAGCACCAGACAAAAATAAACCTCACCTGGGGCTCGGCGGGATGGCTCAGTGGTCTAAAGCGCCTGCTTGGGGAAGCTTGGGCGGCTTCAGGGACCGCGGTTCGATCCCGGGCACCACATGCTGCGCCAGCCCTGCCCTTGGGGTGGGCTGAGACGCCCATAAAAATGAGTGAATAAACAAAGGTTCTGAAACAAGAATAAAAATAATAAATAAAATTTTAAAAAATTAAAAAAAAATAAAATAAACCTCACCTAACACACACACACACACACACAAAAACAAATGTATAAAGATCTAAGCTCAACCAAGTCACTGCCGTGCACCAACACAAGGGAAACACAAACGAGCCACTGTGCACACGGGCAGGCCATGGTGCACCCCCTCCACCAATCAGACTTTCCCCAAAGCTCCCACATCCCTGGCATGGGCTGTGAAGACAGGTGGGCAAGGACTTCCAGAAGACAGCTGGCAGCAAGCCACTCAGCCCCGCCTGCCCAGAGCACCTGCAGAACACGTACATGTGCACCGAGACCCACTGGCACCAACACACCAACCACTGAGGGGTGTGGCGAAGACACAGCCGGTGGTGATGGAGAGGCATCAGAAAGACAGCAGCCACAGGCACACGTCGGCCCTCCTACACACTAAGCACCCTGTGTTACCCCGTTCTGGCCTCCACACTGCTTCATGACGGGGTGTGGGCACCAGAGGTACGCCGTCACCATTCTGAAGCATCAAAGACACTGCATTCTGACAAGCTTGGAAGCATCACAAACAACCACAAAATACAGCCCAGGCGTAGATTTAGAGCCCTCAGGTCCAGAGCCTTCAGGATCCAGGGAGCCAGTGCCCAGGAGCATCTACACCTCTACCAGCATTAGGCTGTGGGGCTGAGGCAAGAGCAGAGCAGCCGTGTGCACCGGAGCTACCCCAGGAAGCAACCTTACGCATGCACTGAAAATCTACTATGCCCTTCTGTACTCTTTCAGTATCATTACTACATACTTCAGCTTATGTCCCAAAAAAGAATGTTAAAGTGCTTTTCCTGGGGCCAGGGAGATAGCTCAGAAGTCTAAGCACCTGCCTGGGAAGCACATGGACCCAGGTTTAATTCCTGGCACCGCCTTCAGTGCCAGCCCTGCCCTGGGCCTGCATAGCAGGCCACTGAAACCAAGTGTGGTGGTACGCACCTGTAAGTAATCCCTGCACTGGGGAGGCTGAAACAGGAGGATCACTACAAATCCAAGCTGCATACCAGACCCTGTACCAAATATATGAATTTTTTTTTAAAAAGCTTTCCTTACAGATATTTTAACAGCAAAAAGAAACACCTGTTCGGTGAAAAGAAAACAAAACCTACGGTAAAATGATGTTCATATGAGTGAACCCAATTTTAAAAAGTACCCTCCAAGTATGGCACAGATCACTGAGGCTAGGACCCCCAGGTCTTCCTGCCTCGTTGGTGTGGCTGGAGAGGCACACAGTGACTGCTCTCTGCACGTGCAAGGCAACACTCTCAGGCATCTAGAAGGGGTCCCCACGCCTACCACCCACAAGCCCACAGCTGAACTGCACTGGGCCAGGCCCACCAGCTTGTCCCCACCAGGCAGACTGACTCTTACCAAGCAAGGGGACAGCTCCAAGTCCAGACAGGCTGCGGTCCTGTGCCACCCTCTCCTGACCCTCAGCCTCCAACACTGATAAACACCACCCCCGCCCCATGCCAGTGGCAGCCTAGGGTGGCACACGCACACACAACACACAGGCAGACACACAGGGTGAAGACAGGCCCTGAAAAGCAGCAGCAAAGGAGAAGGGCTTCTAAGCAGTAGGACCGCCACTACCAGGAAGGAGTTCTCTTCCACTGTGGTAGGGACTTAAATGCCACAGCTGGAATTGTTTACATTTCCTTACTTGTCAGTAAAGATAATGAAACCTGTAAATATGAAATATGGTGAAGCCTAGAATTTACCCTTGTACATTACAGTGTGCTCAAAAAAAAAAAAAAAGAAGGAGAAATGAGATTCAGCTAAACTGACAAGCCACATTGACAGCTGCTGAATCAGTACGCGGGGTAAGTACACTTGTCTCCAGACTTCAACAGGATGACAATTCCCCACATAAAACTGCACTGTGTAAGTGCACAGACAAGCTCCTGATGACAGTCAAGGAAAGTGTCCTTGCTCTCTAAGCCTGGGGAAGGAAGGACCCTGCTTTGCAGGTCTCACCAGTTCCTGGTTCGCTGCCTCACTACCACCAAGTCCCTCAGAAAGGATGCCAGAAGTGGTAAGAGAGCAGGTGTGGGGCACCCACAGAGCTTCCACAGGCCCTCACCCAAACACGGTCAGCGAACACTCGCGGCATCACAGGGTGGGGGCGAGTTGAAGCAGCCACTAGCTAGAGCCCCACCCACCCAGGCCGCCTTTCCAGACAGAACTTGAAAGACATGGCTGCCCTTCCCGGGGTAGCAACAGCAGCCCAGGACAGCAAGCAGGACCTGTGCCAGCGCCTCCAAACAACTTCCAACAACTGTCAGCAACACAGTGGAGCTCTGTGCCTACCTTTACTTGACACAAAAAGCAGGCTGCTGTACCTCTCGGTGACCCTCTCCTAGCACGATCACAGGGGGGATCATGTGGGGATCTTTCGGGGCCAGACCCCAGGGATGCAGTGTGCCTGTGACCTCCCCCTCCTGGACCTGGGACTGCCTCCCTCTTGTCCTGCCACCCAGAAGAAAACACTTCACTTCTTTCAGCCTCAGCTTTCAGGCTAAACAGGAAACAGGGTCTGATTCTTGCTGTGGGCCTTGATGGTCTTAAGAAGCACTGCCGGAGGGCCCAGCCCCACAAGTCACCCTGCAGCCATTCACAGTATGGAGCGACCCCTATTCCCCCCCCCGCCCCCCCCAAGGGTCTGGAGCACTCTCCTCAGGCCTGTGATACTGCCACCTGCTTTTGGTGACAGCATCCTAGACACACAGAGCCATCAGCTACAAACTTTCAGGCTCAGTCCTCACAGCTGTCCCCAGGGCTGCACCGTGCTGTCAGCAGGTGCTGTCTACACTGCCCCCCACTGCAGGCCCCAGCCACTCAATGTACCCACAGCCATGACATCTTCAGGGCCTCCTTGGCCAAGGTCTCCAGGGACAGATGGGCAGACCAGAGCAGATCCAAGGGACAGCAGTCTGCCCTGTGAGCTGCCCTGCTGGGCCCTAGCACACTCCTGAAGCTCCAGAAATTTGCCTCAAAGGCGGTGAGACAATCTAGAAAAGAAAGCACCACTCCTTAATTTAATCCTTACATCAGACTCCACATGCGGGAACTACAAACAAAAACATTTAAATGAAGAAATAAAGGGGCCAGGGAGATAGCTCAGGGGCACAAGTGTCTGCCTGGCAAGTGCAAGGTCCTAGTTCAATTCTGGGG
>PVJA010000812.1:90961-147832 GCA_004027025.1 Myocastor coypus | reverse complement strand
ATTGATGTATCTAAGTGTGTGCAAATGAATTTTTGTGTATATTTGAATCAAATTCTGACAGACATACAGAAAGAAAAGGAATAACTAAAATGTAAAAATAAATACAGCCATTATTTTGGCATTATTATAGATAATATATTGTGAAAGTATATTTTTATTAACATTATATTACTAAATTTGTAGGAAGCATTAACTTTATCATTATTTTTCTTTTTTGGTGGTACCAGGGATCAAACTCAGGACCTTGCACTTGCCAGGAAAGCACTTATACCATTGAGTTATCTCCCTGGCCCTCCAGCTTAACTTTAGATAAAATATTAATATTCTGAAATAAATAGTCCTGCAAACTATCAGTTATACCATCATTTATATCTCACTGATTACAATGAAGTTTCAGGGCTCTTTTTCCACACAGCCTCATGAGTACTTGTTATTGGTTTATTGACGGTAGTTATGCTTTATGGAGTGAGATGGACACTCAGTACCTCAGTGTTGCTTTAATTTCATTTCCTGAGTGGCCAGTGATAGTGACATATATACGCTGTTCTTATTGCTTCATCTGAGAAATGTCTGCTCATTTCAGATTTTCAGATACCCATTTTTGAGCTGGGTCTTTCAATTTGGAATGTGTGACTTTTGTTTTTCTTTATATCATTACGTTTCTGTTAGTTCTATCTGGGAAGTAGCTAGTAAGATGTTTTCTCTTTTTTTCTATTGTGTGGATTGTCTTTTCACTCTGTTCATACTTGCTTGTGCTGGGAAAGAAATGCTTTAATTTCATGTGATCCAAATAGTTGACCCTTGGTATTTCCTGTGCAATCAGGTATTGCTCATCACATCTTTGCCTACAGCTATTCTTCAAGAGTGTAGGCTATTCTCTCTTCCATCAGATCGTTTTTATACCTAAATCTTTGATTCATTTCAATTCAGTGTAATGCATGGTGAGAGATATGGTTGTAGGGTCAGTCTTTGGCATGTGGGAAGCCAGTTCTCACAGCACAATTTGTTACATAAACAATATTTTTTTCCAGTGAAAGTGTTTGGCCCTTTGTCAAATAAGGTAGCTGGGCATGGTTGGAGTTGTTTCTGCACCTTCTGTCCTGTTCTATGAATAACTCAGACTTTTCTTACTTTTTCCACTGTAGTGTTGTAGGTTAACTTCAAATAAGGGATTGTTTCACACCCTGTTTTGCTCCTGTTGCCCAGAATTACGTTCCCATTTTGGGTTTTTTCTCATTCCACATGTATTTCAGTACTGTAATTTCTGCTCATGAGAATTATGCAATTGGTATTTTGCTTAGAATTGTACTGAGCCTGTACTGGCTTTGAAATAAGACAAGTTTCACTATATTGGTCCTGCCTATCCAAGAACAGGGGATACATTTCCACTTTCTCATATCTTCTTCAATCTTCTTTTCAAAGTGTTATAGTTTTTAACATAAAAGTATTTTGATTCCTTTGTTAGATTGATTCTAAGTATTTCATTTTTTGACACTCTTTTGAAAAGTGTGGTTTCCCTGATTTCAGTCTTAATGATTTGTCATTAATACTCAGGGATGATATTGATTTGTTAGTACTGACTTCGCATCCTGCTACTTTACTAAATTTGGTTATTATTCTATTCTTTTCTTGGGGGGAGTCTCTGAAATCTTCTATGATTCATATCATGTCATCAGATAATAATGATAATTTATCTTCTCTTCCTATCTATATTCCTCTCATTTCTTTCTCTTGTCTAATTGCCCTGGAAAACATTTGCATAACTATATTGAACAGGAGTAGTGATAGTGGTATCCTCAACTTGTCCCTGATTATATAGTGAAAGCTTCCAGTTTTGACCATGTCCCCGGTTGTGTGCTATTGGTTTGTCTTAGATGGCTCTTATCAGATTAAGATAAAATCCTAGCTTTCTTGTTCTGTAGAGTTTTATCATAAATGTGTGCTGGACTTCTCCAAATGCTTTTTCTGCATCTATTGAAATGAGCATGTGCTTTCTTCATGGTTCTGTAATGTGACATATTACATCTATTGATTTGCATATGTTGAGACATTCCATCATGAATGGGAAGAATCCTAGTTACTCATGGTATAAATTTTTTTTGATTTCTTGAATTCTCTTGGGTAAGAGCCAGAGAGATGAGTTTATGGCCTTCAACATACACATTTATATAAAGAATTTTTATGTAGTTCATTTTGTCATAACTGTAAGATTTTAAAAAGTGTTGACTATTGATAGATCCACAAGTCATGTTGCTTTGAAAATACTATCTAGAATATAACATTTAATTTACCTAAATAATATACCTGTCATATACAATCATTCAAACTCTGTGTCTTCTAAGTTTTATGTTAAAGTGAAAGAATTTATTGCTGTAAGTTTACTGCAATTATAAATTTCACCAGTAGTGTGGTACAATACAGAGGAGGAATACAAACAAGACTGGGTTACCTGCCATGCCTGGCAGTCCTTCAGCCCACATTGAACAGCTGTGCTTTCTCCAGTAGCTTGAAACTTGCCTTTATAAGAATCATGATCCTTAGTATAAGATATTGAACTAAATAGAGACGTACTGGGAAATGAGGGAGGAAAAATCCTCGCACTCTTGATGCTAACACATACTCTTTCCTTCTTACACTGACTCTAGAGTAAGCTGTATGTGCTGATGTGGTGCACATAGAGAAAAATAAACCTGCCTATTTTCAACATAATGTTTCTGTATTCACATGTAGGCTAATGGCTATCTTTTTGTGAACAAGTAGTCCATTTTCAGGTTTGCTGATTCTTATTCTGGCTTTTCATGGTTTTCTTTGCTCGTTTTCTCTGTTATTGGTTGACAGTAAAAGTATTTTTATAACTTCTAGATCATGTATCTTTTAACATGATTTACCTGAGTGAATATGTCCAACTATATCTTTGAATATGATTTATCTTAGTTTATATGTCCAACTATATCTTGATTTCTTAAATGATATACAATCTATTATGGGCTGATTACTGAATTATAAGTTTCTTGAGGAAAGTAAAATATTTTGCACACATATATGTAGAAGTATGTCTACATATGTAACACCACATTGAGCAAAGTCATGTAAACGGAATGGTGGGGAAGTATTTGATAAATTATATATCCCCAAAATTAAAGCTAATATACAAACTGTGAAGCAATACATATGTTAATCAGCTACATTAGATGTTCCACACTTTGATTATCTCTAAACAGCATGATGAATACAATCATTGCATGTAATTTTACCAATCAATTTTTAAAGACAGTAAAAGCACAGAGATACAGAATATGTCCAGACTTTGACATTCCTATAATTGATATCTTATTTTCACTATATGAGCTAATTATTTGGTGACCATGATTGATCCTTATGTTTTGCATGCAATGCAATTAATTTCCACATGTTGCAGTAATTTCTGCATTATACTTATTGCTATTTTATCCTTTATGCCAATGTTAGCACCCATATTCTGAGCATATTTGCCTTCATCAGCGATGACAAGGGCTCTTGCCTTTCTTTTTAATTGATTTATTGCAAAACTTCAATCCATGTAGCAGGTAAATACAAGATCAACCTTTCTGAAGAACTTCTTCAATTATCTTACTTCCCTGAAGAGGAATAAGAGTTTCACTCAGTTTATAAAGTCAGTTTTAGTCTCTGCAGTCTTTCCCTCAATATTCTGGCTTACCTAACAAACATGAGTGTACGCAAGTCAAGGCTACAAAGAGAAAGACAAACAGCCCAGTAATTCAATTGTGTTTACAGATGCTCAGGTCCACAAACAGAGCTCTTCATATCATTTGCAAACTTTTCTAGATTAATTCCTAACACCTTTCATCTTCAATAGTTAACAAATACCATCATAGGTTGAACTGATGATTAGAAAGAAGAGATATTACAAAATATTGTTGTTTAGTTATGTTTGTTTTCCCCTCAATTAGAGCTGATGTAAGGTTGGAGTAAGGGATCAGCCATGTTATAGGATATATGAATCCAAAATCTGCAACTCTGAAAAACTCCTTTATTCTTTTCTCACATCAGCATTTATTTCTCTAAAGAAAAATAGGCACTGCTCAGATTGCCAGAAAAATAAAATAATACAGAACACCTAAAGAAGAACCTGGAATACAGTACACATATAGTAAGCAATTAAAAAGTGAATACAATTTTGTCATATCTCCTGATAATTGTCCAGCTTCTCAGTGTGCTTTCAAATGGTGGGAAATAGGTACAATATGATTTTTTATCATAGAAATCTATGTGTCTAGTAATAGTGCAGAAAAGTTGCCTTGTTCTACAAGTCAGATATGAATAATTTTGGAATCACCAAAAAACCTTATGCACATTGTACTTATTAGGAATGAACATCGCCACAAGCAAAGATAGCACATGTAACATGAACGTTAAAATGTACTTCTGAGGATGTTTATGGTTAGAACTCACAGAACATTGATAAATGTTACTTTCACTTAATTTGACCTAAAATGTCATCTATATATAAGCAACATTAATATTTTCATAGTGTGAAATCAAAATATCTGCTTTGCTGATACATGCATTTAATAGTATGTAGAGAAATAATGAATGAATTGTTCTATGATTTAATTCAAATGAAATCATAGAATTCAACTAATGAAGACAAACTAATAAATTCAATTGAGCTAAGTCCTTATGGAAAAGCAATGGACGATAATCACATATGTGTATTGATGAAGAGAAATATTCAAAAAAGAGCCTCAAATTGTTTCTATAAAAATAACATCACAAAATGGAGACGAATTATATAAAGATCATCTTTAAAGTATATCTCTGAATGAATTAGTGTGGGAACCAAAGAAACTGATATAAAATAGGTTCTAAGGGCACTTAGGTAAGTACAATTCTAATTGACATTTCTTTTTTTGTGGTCGATTGCTTTGATATCTTGGAGTGCTTTGCATTTCTATAAGAACAGTAGGGTTTGTGAAGCAGGATTTTTTCTTTTGACCAGGATTACATTGAATGTATATATCAGTTTGAATAGTATGGACATTTTTTGACAGTATTATTCTTCCAATTCATGAGGAGAGGATATATATCCATTTGCTCACTTTTCTTACTATGTTCTATTAATGTTTCATAGTTTTTAACTATAGGTATATTTTACATCCTAGGTTAATTCATTATGAAGTGCTTTATTTTTATAGCTATTGTAAATGAAATTTCTTTCTTTACCTCTTTTTTCCAGATAGTTTTCTACTATCATATTGTAATGTTGCTTATATTTAGATGTTAGTTTTGTCCTGAAACTGCTCAATTCATTTATTAGTTCTAATAGATTTTTATATGTTGGCAGCCATGGAACTTAGAAAATTGATCAAATATATTTAAGCATAACTAGGCCTGAGTACCTAAAGTAGACAAACTGCCTCAGTCTTCAGATAGGTTTTTGCCTGCCATTATTCACTAGGCAACCTTGTGTCTCATCTTACTAACTTCACAAAGGTATAAATAAATGCCCATATTGTTGCTCAGGGGAACATCTCACCATCCAGGCTGGTGAGTCACCACCTAACCCAGCTCTTGTCCATCTGCCTATCTTTCTCTCATTTCTGCTGCCACTCCTCCCCAGTTAGAACAGACCACACTGATACCCATGGATCCACACATTTGGTGCCTGATCAGGACACACTGAACAAGATAAGGGTGGACTGTGGGAACACGTCCCAAGTGTGCGCATAAGGGAAGCAAGTGGATTGATTAGAAGCAGCAGCTGTCAGCACAGTCTTGCATTGGTACTGTCATATTAGGTGTAAAACTCGGAGAAATAGACTCACTAGGGCCAGAGAGAGCACAGTTTTCAAGTGACAAATAGGTTTGACAGAAGCCAAAAAGGAAAAGGTGATACTGAATCAAAAATGGGACAGAAAGTCTGAGAATAACAGAATTATATAATCATTAAAGTGGTTATGGCATGCTTGATCTCCGTACTTACTTTTGTTTTCAATAAGGTGTAAATCTGAGATGAAACATGAAAATACTTGAACTAAATTTTACTAAGACCAAAACTACAAAAACACAAAATATGCATATTAAATGTAGATAAAAGATTTTATTGCTTCAAACTTTTTTTCATAAGGGATCTCTGATTATTGTCAAATAACAAAATCTGACTAGTGTATTTATAATTATAAATTTCTAAAAATTATTATAGAGGTACTATTCAATAATCTGGCCAGGAATATACAGTTGAGTCAATTAAGAACTTTTAAATTTATTTGTTTTTGTGTTCTGTGTATTTCCTTATGTATATGTTATTCAGTGAAAGCTTTTCTTCCTTTTTTTGTTATCATTGGTTCATAACACAGTTTGGGATAGAAATTTAAATTCATGCTTTCTTCCAAGTTATCAGCTGCTCTGAGTGATATCAAAATTGGTTTATATAACATTTATCAAAAAGTTTAAACTAATTAAGCACAATTCCTTACAGAGGGGATAAATTACTAGAGAGGTATCCAATTTATAAATAAGAGGTATAGCCAACTTTTTTGTTCATTAATGAACAGCTCTAAATAATTTCAATAGACTCTTGGGAGACACCTCAATAAACTGGACATTGATCAAAAGACAGAGTTTTTCAGAAAACAATTACAATAAGCTTGTCTCTTAAGGGTGGTTTTGGTATAAAATTAAATTAAGAAACAAAAGCTTTTATATGTGAGATTGGACATAGTGGCATGCACCTGTTATCCCAGCAATTGGGAGATTTAAAACAGGAAGGTCACTATGAGTGCAATGTGTGTAGTGAGACCTTAGAGACACTACACTAAAATACAAAAAAAAAAAAAAAACTGTTTTCACATGTGTACGATAATTCATTATTGTTAATCTGTGGTGTATTGAGTGTATTCATGATTCTGAGTGTACAATCATTTGAAATAGAAAACAAAGAATGCTTATTGTGATAAGACTTTCAGATTCAAAACTCTTCCCTTAAAAAAATAACTAATGATGTATATCTCATATAAGGACAACCAGTTAAGTATAAATTTCTACATATTATACAGAGATGATTGGTTTAGTGTAATGTTATGTGGAAATGAAAATGTAAATATGTCACAAAATGTCATCAGGATTGTCTTGTTGTAAATGCTTTGGATTTCTAAATTACTGTGCAAAAATACGTAATTGTAATCTTTAAACCTCTTTTAGGAATTTAAATATTAGAATATTCATGGTTTATGTCAAAAGTATATTCAGATGGATAGTAATAATAAGCTTACTACCTCTACTACAGGGTAATGCCATTAGGCTTTTGTCCAGATATTTAAAGGTTAGAGATCAAAAATTACAGAGGTAAGTAGGCTAAAAAGATAGCCAGTATTTTGACGCTAGCCTTTCTAGGTCAGTGAGGACTCAGGACATAAGAAAACATCTGCTATGACATCCTGTAACTCAGTTGAGTTCCTATTTTCTGTTAAAAATCATAATAGAAAATTAGAGGAAAGTGATTTCCAATGCATAGTGCACCTAAGGAGAGTCATCTAAAGAGACAGAGAGAACGAGAGAGAGAGAGAGAGAGAGAGAGAGAGAGAGAGAGAGAGAGAGAGAGAGAGAGAGAGAACTCTCAGGTTTTCACAGAAAGCAAATTGGTCAAGCAATGGCTATGCCTCATCCAGAGGCTGACACTCACAGATCTAAGAATTGCCATAAATAGTTACAAAGTAAATCCTGAGAAAATTTACTTTATCAGAAAATTTACTTTATCAGAAAAAGTTAAATTTGTACTTAAATGTTTTTTTAAACTTGATCTTAACCATCTAACAGAAATTTGTAACCAGAAGATGTGAAAAGTAGTGCCATATTAATTTCCTAAGCTAGAAAATGTTCAAGTCAGAACTTCAGACAATTGTAAGCTGTGCTGATAGTTCATTACTATTACATACTATTGGACTATATAGGGCTTTATTGCTGAATTCAAGAACAAAGATCTTTGCAATAGTTTCTCGTATGAAAAGATCCTCTGTATAGTTCTCCAAATATTGATTCTCTAACTGCAATGAAAACACCCATTTCTGGGACATCACAAACAAACAAACAAACAAACAAATAAATAAATAAATAAAGTGGAGGGGATTTTTTGGGAGCCATGGAAGGTAGAGAATTGGTCAAATGGCTATAAGCAAGACTTGCTCTCAGTGTGTAAAGCAGACAAGCCACATCAGTCGGGAAATAGGCATCGTGAATGATTATTGTCAGCCATCAGTTGCTAGCCAACCTTGCGTCACATGTTACTAACTTTGTGAAGATATTGTTGCCTAGGGGTCAGCTCTCCAAGCAAGCAGATGAGTCACCACCTAACCCAGCTCTTGTCTTCACGTCTATGTTTTCCTCATTTCCTCGATGTTGCCACTTCTCTACAGGTAGAATAGATCACATTGAAACCCATGGATCCATACATTCACAGTCTTTTAACTTTTCTGTATGCAAGATAGGATCACCTTGGAGCAAATTCAATTTGATCCTCTGTAAGGATTCATTGGTTTCTCAGTGTGATCTATTGTGCCTGGGGAGAAACATTGGCAGAAATGAGGAAAAGATAGACAAGAACACAAGAGCTGGGGTAGGTGATGGCTTGTCTGCCTAGTTGGTGAAATGACCCCACATCAACAGTAAGGGCCATTACTTTCATGTTTACAAAGTTGTAAGACACAACGTTGCTAGGTGACTGATACCCCACAATGTCCAGGCAGGATGTTTTACTCAAGAGTAAAGTAGCTTGACTACTTGTCTGCTTTAGGCAATGAGGCCTCATCCTGCCCTCCCACAGATGACCAATTTCAGCTTCAGTTGGCCTGCAAAATTCCTCCTTTCAAATTTGGTAGACTATCATTCCTTTTCTTTCTCTAATAGTTATATGTAAAGGTTTGAGAACTATACAGATGACTGAGAAAGTTTGTCTTTTTTTGGATCTTAAATGTAGTTTCTTTTTTTTTTTTTTTTTTTTTTTCTGAATTGGGGATTGAACTCAGGGCCTTGTGCTTGCCTGGAAAACACTTATTCTACTGAGCTGTCTCCCCAGCCCCTGTTTCTCTTTATCTTCTATATTTAGGGAAGGGTCTACAGGGTGTTCATGGTGTTATTACTATATCAGACTCATAGTGATTCTCCTGTTTACAGTCTCCCAAATGCTGGGATTGCAGGCTTGTACCGCCACACCTAGGCTCAATTGCTATCTCAGGGTGCACTGCAGGCAGAGCTGGCACTACAGGCACGGGGATCAAACCCCTGGCCCCTGTGTCTGATTGCAGGTGCTTTAATCTGCTGAGCTATTTGGCCAGCCCTAGATTTGGCTTCTAAGGATGCTTAAGATTTGCAATTTTTTTCAGTGGATGAATTTAGTCCATAACTTACTGTAATGGTATTTCTGCATAAAATGATCTCCTGTGGAAATAGTGCAAACACAGAAACACACACACACACACACACACACACACACACACAATTTCTTTATTTCTTTTTGGCATTTATCTACATACATTAAAACCAGCATTCACACATATATCTTCAGCACCAACTAGGATAGCATCACTGTGGCTTGTGTTCTTCCCCTATTTATAAATTTTGTCTGCTGTAGTTGATAAAGCTACATATCTCTTTTCCCACGGTTTATTTGTATTAATTGGTGAGTCCCTTTGGAAGCAAAAATCAATTATCCATCACTGCCACACTTCTCCAAAATACGTAACTCCTAGGGACCTCTTTCCAGTCCCAACCAGGCTCTGCAGTCTTCCTGGCTGCAGTCTCTGCTGCAACGAACAGGTGCCTCTCTTGGCTGTAACTACTTTTGCACTCCACAGTGAGCTCCTTGTGCTTCCCTGCACTCCATTCCCGGGCATTCCCTGCAAGCTCCAACATCGCAACCACGTTGCTCCTACAATCTACCTTTCCTTCACATAAACTCCTATCGGCTCCAGACATAATATTTAAAAAATCAAGATTGGATATTGAATGGAAGAAAAAAGGAAGGGAACCGAGGAGAAAATACTTTGAAACAAAGATTAGAAAGCTAGATCAGTTCTATGTTTTTCACTAAACATATAGCATTTTCTTTTACACTAAGTTTTGCCTGTTTACTGACCCTTGAAGCTAATGTACTCTTTTAGAGGGTAAAACCGTATATACAAATGACCAGTTAGTAAGTCAAGTGGGCCAATAAATGGGCCAATAAATCACCAAACTGTGGAAAACGCATACACTTGCAAGTACTTGAAATTTTGTGTAATAGTTCTCTTATGTTTTCAACATGTGGATTCTACACAAAAGATTGAAAATTTTAGCACATATTATTATTATAAGACAAGCATTTCACCAAATAAACTACGTTTGTAAATGATGTTTAAGAGTGCTTTTCAAAATGGCTCACAGCTAAGCCCCGAAGATATTTCAGTGCTATGAGTGCCTGTCTGGTAAGTAATATAAATCCTGAGTTCAATTCTCAATACAAAAAAAAAAAAAAAAAAAAAAAAGGAAAACGTCTCATGGCTAATTACGCTTTTTTTTTGCTTTTTGTTCCTTGTATTTTTAGGAAAGGGTCTACAGAGCGTTCAGGGTCTCAGTACTAGATCAGACCAATGGTGATCGCCTGCAGAGTTGGGATTACAAGCGCACATCACCAAGCCCAGTCTCAACTGCAATCTCAGCATGCGGAGGTGGCGGGGGGCAGGAGGGACCAGCATGACATTCTGGGAACCACTGGCCCCTGTAATTCAGTTTTATATATTCATAAATATAGTTGAGTTTACCCTTTTCTGAAGTAAGTTTTTAATCTTATAATTTTACAAACAAGGACTAAACAGAAAGTTGTTTCCCTTGAAAGAATATTACTCAAAACTTCCCAAATTTGGATAAAATGAAAGTGTCAAAGTTTTATTATGGTTTGGCAGAGGAAAACATCTGATCTATTAATCGAAAGAATAATAAGATATATTCTTAATGAAAAATATTAAGGAAATTATTGATCTGTATAAAAATATAAAAACATTAATTATTTTCTGTGAATATGATTGCTGTGTATTGTTTCAGTTTCATCAAGATAGTGATCTATGGTCATTTTTCTCCGGTATTACAAGTTTTTATGTTCTAAAAAACTTCTGGTCACTTTTCAAGTTGTTCTTAATATATAAAAATCAAACTTCTGCAATTAAAGTGAGGATGTAACATGGTACTGAAATAAATACATTTATATGTACAGTCTTACAGACAGATGTCAGAAGTTTATAGTAGTCATAAGGAAGTTCACCTAACTTAATATTCAGAATTAATTAAAAAAAAAGAATTAATGAGTAATGATAGGTGATGATTCAATCATACCAATTAATTTTGATACAGCTTATGACATCAATTTTCCCAGAATTATTGGCCTGTGCACTGTCTACCTCATGTTGCTTTTATTTTATTATTATTTTTTTTAATGGCTGGCTCAGCCTGCCCTGGGGGATGGACTGGTGCAGCATGTAGTGCCAGAGAGCAAACCTTGGTCCCTGTGGTTGCCTAAGCTTTCCTAAGCAGCTGCTTTAGACTACTGAGCCATCTCACCAGCCCCTTTCTTATACTCCTAAAGGCAGATACCCCATTTCTCATGATTTTCATTGCAAGTAATCTTTGAATAGCTTCATTGTGGAAACTAGTTTATTTTCTCATCTTTTCTTCCAAAATTATGTGTAACTACTCTATCACATTCTATGGAGATTTATTAGAATATCAATGATTGATATCAATTCCAAATTAAGTCTAACTTCTTTGATACTCAGAAAGACAGTGATGTTAAGCTCAAGTACCTATGTTATAGAGTAATAGTATCACTAAACTTTTCTTCTGGAAGGTTAAGAATATAGGTTTACAGATCAAAAATTGAACTAAAAGAAGGGCTACAAAAATAGCCAATATTTTAGCCCCATGCCTTCAAGATCAGTGAGAACTCAGGACTTAAGAGAACCTGTGCTATAACATCCTATAGCTCAGTGGTTTCCCAAATTTTCTGTTCAAGGAGATTATGGGACCAGAGAAGAACAGACTGAAGATATACAGTATGCCTAAGGAGAGTTACCTAGAGAGAAAACATTCTCTTGGGCTTTGACAGATAGCAAATGGGTCAAGCAATGGCCATGACTCATTGAGATAGCTGACACTGACAGCAGTTCTGCAAAGCACTGCACATGGCTTTAAAGTAAACCCTGAGGGGATTTGACTGACCTTGGGAGATACAAAGTTACATGTTCTGTTATATAGGTCTTGCTTTAACTTGCCCTTAACCACCCAGCAGAAAAGTTTCACCACAAGACATGAAACATAAAGGTAGATTAGTAGGCTGAGCTGTGAGAGGGTTGAATCAATAGCTTCCATCATTGCGAGTTTTGCCAATAACCCACTGCAATTATGAAACATTGGATTATGTATCACACTATTTTCTTCATATCTTGATCCATTGTTTTACTCTTATTTTTAGCTTCATCTCTTAGTAACATTTTCCTCTCCAACTATGCTTTGTAATTCCTTCCACACAATCTTTTCTCCCTTGCTCTCCAACCAGGGAAACTTTAAATAATAACTGGTTTTCCAAGTTCCTTACTAAATTGTGTAGCATAGAATTAGTGCAAATTTTAAAATATTAAAACAATTTCCTGTTGCCTTTTCAAATAAGAGATTAGATTTACAAAAAATTGATATTTTCTGAAAAATATATAAAACTAGTTACATTTAAAAAAAATTATTGAAATACTGTGGAAAGCTAGTTTAAATTTTTTCTAGAATATTTTCTATTAAAATTTAAATGATAAAGGCTGGCAAGATGGTTTAGCAGACTAAGCACCTGCTTGAGCAAGCGTAGGCCCCTGGGCTCCATCCTCAGCAGCACAAGCCCCTTTAGCCCTGCTCCAGGGAACACTGAGCTTGCCACTGCTATGGGCGTGGTAGCACATGCTTGTAAAATCAGGACTGGAGAGCCTGAAACAGGAAGATCACTACAAGGACACGCTGTGTATAGAGACCCTGTACCAAATACATTAAGAAAGAAAAGACAGAAGTACTAGTACACCTAAAAATAAACTTTTTAATAAGTTGCAACATCTTACCATTTCATTTCTTTGAAAGTCAGAGTCCTATTTATTCTTTAAAATCTAAATTTCAGAATCAATTAGCTATAGTCCATTTTCTCTGAATGTTTTACTTTTTAAACTTTATTTGGAAACAATTCTTAGTCTTAAAAGAATGATTCAAGGTCTTAAAATATTTTACCTAATTTCAAAATATCCCTTATGTATTTGGAAACAGATTCATAATTAAAATCAATAAGTAAATAACTTAAATTTTCAGTATTGAAGAATTTAAAGTTTTGGTCTGCGATTCATGAAATTCCAATAAGTGTTAATAAATTTAAAAAGTAGACAACAGTATGTTATTAGTTTAAAATTTGATTAATTCACAATAATATCTTATGAGATCTTTACTTACCAGCTAAGGCAAGAATATATTCTTGAAATCTTGTTCCTATGCGGTTAGTAGCTGTACAGTTATATCGTCCAAAGTCATTGTCTGATGTAGGGGCAATCTAATGTAATTATAAAAAAGTTATAATGGTACAATGACAAAACATCAAAGACTCTATTATGGTTACTGTTTGGTCATAAGTTTAATTATTGTCATGTATTTCTTGCCATAATGCCACAAGCCTTCAACATGTAGACATTAATAAATAATCATTTATAGTTGTAATTCGTAAATCTATACTGTCCTTGGGATCTGAAGAAGCCTAAATTACCTGCTAACTCATTAAATGAATCGATATCATTATTCTATTAAAACTATAGAATATCAGCATTGCTAGTCTTTTCTGTATGAAAAGTATAGGAAATAACTGCATTTACAAATAAATCTGGTGAACAGAGCAATATTAAGTTTGTTTTCTCAGGTGATGATTTGGACTTCAAGACATGGTAATTTTTTTCTTTTCCTTGAATTTGTAAACAAAAATACTAATAAAATAAAAACACTCATTCTTTTTAAAACGTTTTTATAGGAAAGTATTCTGTAAGAAAATATTGGCCCTCTGTCAATCCCCCATAAACTAGTATTTTTACTTCATCTCTAATTATAGTAACTTTTCTCTATTTCTGTTCAATTGCTGTCATTATCCTTTAGTTTTAGTGGAGTAGTAGCTGACCTTCATCTTTACACACTGAAATCCACAATTAAGTTAACCTTTGGGGATTACTTTGGTGAATGATAAGGCCAGTCCTGTAATTCTATTGTACAGAAACTCTGAAGTATCAATTCAGAAAAGAGATTCAATGATGGTAACAGATATAATTTTCAATTCCAGTAACTATTTTTAAGAGAGAATATGCTTACAGCAAGAGTTGCTTTTAATTTCCCCTCTTTCCCAAAAGAGAGAAAAATGATTTGTGGTAATGGGAAGCTATTAGCTAAGCGAGCAATTTTGAGGCCCAGTGAAGAGGGCTCTTCTAAATGAGTACAAAAGCGCTGTGTCATTCATTTCCTCAGTCTGCTGTCCATCTAGCAGCGCATGGCAGGCTTATTGCTCAGAAGTTCCTACAGTTCTTTCACTTACAAATGATCAAAACATTCATTCTTTTATGTGAAGCTCTTAGCAAACCAGCAAGTTTAACTTTTAAATCATTTTATTAATGAGAAACATTATTAAAATCTCTTCTTATGCTACAGAATCCTAAAAGAGAAAGTTTTCTGTTTTGCTACATTCCACAGGGAAGAATGAGTTTATTGAATCAATACAATGCAAAGGTGAGATAAGCACAACAAACAATGGTGGGTACTGCAGAGTTACTTGAGATTAATAACTTCAAAAGAACTTTTTTCATTGGATCCACTTTTAAAAGGCTGAGTTCATTTCCACCTTTCAACTTCAGCTATCAATGGGCTAAAGCATTATACTTTTTCTGTTAAATAAATAATTCCTTTATTACACTATCTGGTTAACAAATAATATATACACAGGAGGAAATGCAATTTTGAAATTAATTTCGCCAAGTAATATGTCGTGAAACATACATGATGTAATCTACAGACAGCAATGTGACACTAAAGTCTATTGTCTGATGTGTAAACATAGCACGATGAAATGCTGGAATGTTTAATCTAAACATAAGACAATGTATCCAAATATGTTGAGTAAAAAAGTAAATAGAAAATAAATGCATGAGCGTATAAATCACTGCTATTGTATATTTAAGGAGCATTAAGGCATCTAGTCATAATATTTTTCTTTAAAATGTTAAATGTATAGTTTAAATAAGTGAAATTAAATTATGATGTTAAATTTTCACAAGGTATATTTAGTTGTGAATACCAAAATATAAGGTAAGAGTATAATATTAACATGGAGGTTCAGTCCTATTTTCCTGAAGACTGAGTTCGTCCTTCTATATATTCTATGTTTATTAGTATGGATATAATAACATCATTTACTTCAGACAAAACCAGTACCATAAGTGATGCAAAATAGATTAACACTAGAAACAACCTGATAGAAATTCTCTGCCATTATTTGTTGCTCATATATTGAAATCCTATGTTCTCACAGAAGAGTGAGTTTGGATGAAAAAAAAGAAGTGAAAATGAAGAGAAAATTTTTTAAGAGCAATATAAATGCAGTAACCCAAATAGTTTAGTGCTTATATATTTAAATTGATATGATTAAAAGTTTAAATATATACATTTCACTCATTTTTTTGTATTTTAGGGAAGGGTCTACAGGATGTTCAGGGTCTCACTAATAGCTCAGACTTGTATTGATCTACCTGTTTACAGCCTCCCTAGAGCTGGGATTACAGGTATGCACCACCATGCCGGGTCTCAATTGCTGTCTCAGCACGTCCTGGAGGAGGAGCAGGCAGGATATACAGGACTGAACAAAAACTTTTTTTTTTTTTGGCTGGCTCAGCCCAACCTCAGGGTGGGACTGGCACAGCATATGGTGCCAGGGATCGAACGGTGGTCCCTGAATGTTTCCCTAAGCTTCCCTAAGTAGGCACTTTAGATCACTGAACTGTTTCTCCAGCCCTAAACAAAAATTTTTAATGCTTTAAAAGTTGACTTGGAAGTTTATTGCCCAAGTTTTAAATTTTACATGATTTTACTTATATTTTATCCTATTGTATAGAAATTCATACTAAATAGCTTAATAGCATGCTCCTGAAACACATAATAAAAACATTATTCCAGTATTTATGTGGCTATAAGTTATAAATTAGGATTGCTTACACTGATCTTCTTGTTCAGCTATTATTTCTATATTTTGTTTTATATTATTAGTCACATACTGTATTTTTTTATTTCAAGACTTTTATTTACCCAAAATAAATAAATATTTATTCAAAACTGCTTTACACAGGAGATCACACGGTTATGTTTTCTAAGACTTACATTCTACTTCAGTAGTAGGGAGAAATGTCATATGACTTTCAAGTATTTTTCATTTGTTTATTAATTTTAACTGATATAATTGAGATTACATTATGATTTCAGCTCCTTTTAATCTGAATAAGGATACAAGGCATTTTCCAGTTGTGCTTAAAATTTTTTTCAATCTATACTTTTCAAGATAATTCAATTCTTTTTCTTTCCAAAAGCAAATTCATGAAAGTTAATGGCTTTTACTAAATTCTCATACAATTTCAGTGAATACTGAAATATTCACAATAAATTTTTCTGTGATTTAAGTACATACATTTTAGTTTTAAGAAAATAAATATGATACACACACATAGAGAGATACATGTATATATAAGTACATATTTCCGTGGGAACGTATTTAAATGTATTCTGGCATATTAAATAATTATATAAGTAATATATCTTTTACAAATATAAATCAGACTTACCTCTAATATCATCTTTCTTCCTGCACTATATGTCTTTAAATTAGTGGTATTTTTAGCTGGTAAAACTAATTTCTCTCTTCTCCAATGGATTGATGCTGGTGGATTTGATTTCACATCACAACTTATATTGATTGGATTTCCCTCCCAAGAGTAATAAATTGTTTGGTTTGATATAAACTTAGGAGCATCTGTAAAAAAATTAAGCGAATATTAATAGATTTTCCAAATAAACCATTTAGTTTGCATAATTACACTGAATCTAAATTGGTAATCTTGAATAATACTGAAATCATCATAATATCAATTTCGCATATTACATATTTCACAGAACTTAAATATATTTGATTTGAATTTTTGTCAAAAAATTTCAAGGTTATTAATATAAAACAGAACTGATGTAGTTAATAAAGTAAGTAACAATACTTAAATAATGTTTTTTGTGAGGAAATTTTGCAACTTTGAAATTTATCAGTTTTTAAAACTTAACTAAATGTATGCTGTTCATTTATGAATATGAAAATACAAAGAGGATGTAGTGTTGTGGTGTGCACGTGTGCACCTTGTAGTGTTTAAGTCAAGTTAAACCTGACAGTCTCCTTAAAACTTTATCATCCTCATTTAAATTTTTTTTTATCTTTTTATGATTTTATTTCACAGGGTCTAACTACAGAGAGTGGCCTCATAGTGATCCTCCTGCTTTCAGCCTCCCAGGCACAGGGATTATAGGAGCACCACCACGCTCAGTGTCAATCATCATCTCAGTGGACCCCACAGGAAAGGCCAGCACACTGTGTATGGAATCAAACCCAGGTCCTTGTGTTTGCCTAAGTCCATGCTTTAATCCGCTGAGCTATCTGGCTGGCCCATCATCCTGATATGTTGAAAACATGCAAATCTTTTCCTTTCTCTTTTTGAAATTCACAGAAATAACACACTAGAATTCTTTCTTCCTATAGTTATATGAAGAAAATATAACTATAAATTAGTGCGTGTCCATAAATATATTGCCCATTTTCCTTCCCTCTGTATGTCATCCTTCACTTCTAACAACTATCCTTCTAATCCCAAATTCCATGAGAGTACCTCTTTAAAGCCCCACATGAATGACATTATGGTCTATACTTTTCCAGTTTATCCAAATTTATATAACAGTTCCCAATTTCATCCACACCGTTGGAAACAACATGATTTCATCTCTATGCCCATCATATATATTAACTATGTTTTAATTCACAAGAGACAGTTTGGTTGTTTACATGTCCAACTGTTATTAGTATTGCTACCTGAACATGAGAAGGGAGATGGCCTTTGTCAAACTGATTGCATTTCCTTGCCATATCAACTTAGTAGTATTTTTGCTGGATCATACATGCTTATGTTTCTATTTTTAATGTTGTGAGGATGCTCCATGTTCTTTTGTATCTTATATAAATTTAAATAACTTCTGCTTCTGTCAAGAGCATAAAAGGACTCTCTACTAAGATTGCAATGTTTGTCTTTTGTGCATGTGACAACAGACATCCCTACACTGTCATCTTGATTTGCATATTCCTCTCATTTCGCAATTTTGAATATGATTGTTTATGAATATTTAAGATCCAAATATCATTGAAAAATATAAAGTTCCATTTTCACATTTTCTACAAGGATTATTTGGATTTATTTTCCAATGATTCTTCTTTGTACCTTGCAAATGTAAGTTACATATAGAAGACGGCAAGCTTTCAACAGACATATCATTTTCAAATAATTTGTGTTATTGTATAAACTGTGTTTTTATTTTGTTGACTATTTTGTAACTGGTGACAAGTTTTTCTTTAGTTTAATATCACTTCACTTAACTATTCTGCCCCACTTCTCGGTGCTTTTAGAATATTATCCAAAAAATTACATACCTTTGAAAATCTTGTAGCACTTTCTTTGTTTGACTTTAGTAATTTCAGACATTTTTTTATTTAAATATTTTTTTTTGAGACAGGGTCTCGCTATGCATATTTAAATATTTAATGCAATTAGAATTGGCTTTTGCAAATAATGAAAGAGATCTAGTATTATTGACACTCCACAGGTATTCAATTTTTTCAGGACCATTTTTTAAAGTCACATTCTTTGCTCAATGAGTAGATTATCAAATATCAGTGGACTGTAAATGTGTGACTTTACTTCTAGGTTCTTATTCTCTGCTGTTTGGCAGTCTGCTCATGGTAATGCAATGATGTTCTGATTACCACAGTGTATTAGTACAGTTTGAAGTCATTTCGTATAATGTTTCCTTTTTGTGATAGTTTGCTTAAAATTGCTTTGCCCATTTAGGAGCACTTAAAAATTCTTTAGTTATTTAAGAAATTTTTTCCAGGTTCTTTGAAGAGTGTCTCTGGTATTGAGATTAAGTTGGGCAGGTTGATGATTTGGGTAATACACTCAAACACACACACACACACACACACACACACGCACACACACACACACACACACACACACACACATACACTTTTTTCTTGGACCATTGCAATGTCTAATGTAAATCAAATATTAATAGATCTAAGAGAAAATAGTTCATTGATAAAAAGGACTTTAACAGCAGTTTGTGTCAATGGACAAAATATAAAAGCAGAAGAAAGTACCAGATTTAAATTTTACTGGTGCCCAAGCGCACTTGCCAAACATTTTTTAAAAATTTATGTTTCTTTCAGAAAATACAGTGTGCACATTATTTTCAATAATGCATGGAATTCCTGATAGTGGAACTTAACTCTTATTGTTTAGATTTAGATTGCCTTAAAAGCTCATTTGTTCAGAGGTGGTGGTTTGGGAAGGTTGAGGATCAGTGCACTATACTCACCAATGGATAAATTTAATAGTGAGTTCATGCGCTGTTAGGAGGTTGGGCCTGTTTGAAGGAAGTGACCACTGGGGGTAGGACCTGGATAGTGATGACCTTGTCCCCAGTTCCTCCTTGCTTCTTCACTATCTGGTTTGGTTTCTCCATCAAGCTCTAGTCACATGACCATATATGGATTTAACTCACTGAAACTACAAGCCAAGACTGGACATGTTGGGAGCTTTGTCCCTGTTAGAGGACAGAGACTGCTACTACCCATGACACAGACAATCACGTGTTGGTTTATTTAAAATCAAAATCACATTAAGGATCTTTTACTAATTTTTTTTGTAAAATCTAAAATGGAAATGTAGCATGCCAGAAAGTACAGGATACAGTGTAGTTTTAGTACAAGAGAAGTTTATAGTAATTTATACCCATATAGAAGGAAGCAAAACTCTTGCACAACTAATCAATGTACCTGAAAATACGAACAGATAACATCAAAACTCAGTAGAACACATGTACTAAAAGAGTATATTAGAACTAAAAAGTTATAAATTAGAAAAGCGAGAAAAGGCAGAACAATTGATGCTTTTTTTCTCTTGAGATAAACATTTTTAATTGATTTCATAAGCAGTAACAGTGCAACAGTTTCAAAACACGTTAGTAGTACATTTCCAATATTTGATACAATGCGTATTTTTGTCCTCCTATTAAGAATACAGAGCAAAGTGTATAGACATGATAATTATTCTAATCATTACTGGTACAAAATTTTTTCTTCTCATTGAACTCAGAGGAAGTAGTTGTATACATAATCCAATTTTCCATAACCACAGTGGGTTATTGGCAAAACTGGCAACGATAGAAGCTGTGGATCTTATAGCTCATTTTACTAATCTAACTTTATGTTTTATGCCTTGTGATTAAACTTTTCTGCTGAGTGGTTAAGGGCAAGTTAAAGCAAGGCCTGTATAAACAAAACATGGAACTTTTGTATCTCACAAGATCAGTCAAATCCCCTCAGAGTTTACTTTGAAAGCATGTACAGTGCTTTGCAGAACTGCTGTCAGTGTCAGCCATCTGGGGGAGTCACAGGCATTGCTGGATCAATTTGCTATCTCTCAAAGCCCGACAAAATGTTTTCTCTTTATGTGACTCTCCTTAGATACACTGCCTATCTTCAATCCCTATTCTCTATAGTCCCAAAATCTTCTTGAACACAAATTTTGGGACACCACTGAGTTATAGGATGTTACAGTACAGGTTTTCTTATGTCATGAGTCCTCACTGACCTTGAAGGGCTAAGGACAACATTTTGGCTATCCTTGTAGCCCTTCTTTTCTCCAAGTTTTGGTTTGCAAACTTGTATTCTTAACTCACCTAAAGAAAAACTTAGTGATACTATTGCTCTATAACATAGGTACTTGAGTTCAATATCACTGTCTTTCTGAGAATCAAACATCTTATACTTAACTTGGAATTGGTACCAAATATTTATATTCTCATAAATCTCTGTAGAATGTGATAAAACTAGTTACACATTTTTACACAGGAATTTGGAAATCTAAACATATACAAAATTTTAGTCTATCAATCCTTTAGTATTTTTCCTCGTCTCTTACTCTCATTTCATATCAGTTTTGTTTTCTTATAAACCAACAATTTACTTGAGAGAGAACATAGTAGTGACTACAACTATGTGAGAAGCAGCACACATCTAAATGACCAGAATGACCAGCATCCTACGCATACTTTTAGTGTCACAGATTGCTATCCTCAGTGTGATAAACATTTTGGAGATTGTTAGGACCTTTACCTAATACATCTTGTGTGTTGTTTAGCTCCTGCCATGTTTTCTATGTTTTCTGCTTGCAGTCACTTCATTCCTTGATTTCCTTTAATGCCTTGATTTCCATCCAGCTGTGTTATGCCTTTCCATTTTTATTTCTTCTTTTGGGTTCTTACACTAGGGAGACTATACAATATTTACATATGTAGGTCTAGCTTATTTCACTTATGAGTAAATATTCAAGATACATCCACTTATATATGAAGTCTTCTAGTTTATCGTTCTTTGTAGCTGAGTAATATTCCATTGTATAAAAATACCACATCTTTTTCAACCATTCTACAGACAATGAGCATTTTGGTTGTTTTCAAGATTTGGTTATGACAAATTGTGCTGCTAAGAAATATAGGTGCACAGATATCATTATGATATGATGATCTCACTTCCTCTGGGAAAATTGCCAGTAGGGGTATAGCTGGATTGAGTGGGATTTCCAGTTCTAGTTTTTTAAGGAGTATCCACACTGCTCTCCAAAATGATTGTGACAGTCTGCATTCCCACCAGCAGTGAAGAAGGGTTCCTTTTTCCCCACAACCTCTCTAACACTTGTTATTGGTTGATTTCTTTAAGACAGCCATTCTTTCTGGAGTGCGATGGTATCTAAGTGTTATTTTAATTTGCATTTCATGAATGGCTACTGATGTGGAGCATTTCTTCATACATTTATAGGCTTGTTGAATTCCTTTTCTGAGAAGTGTGTGTTCATCTCAGATGCCCCTTTGTGGATTGGGTTTTGAATTTTGGGACCCCAGTTATTTTTAGTTCTTTATAAATTCTAGATAGAAGACCTTTTTCTTAACACCTATTAGCTAAAATCTTTTTGAAATTTGTGGCTTGTCTTGCTACTCTGTTGGTAATTTCCTTTGATTTACTCAAAATTCTTAGCTGGACGATGTCCTAGTTGTTGATTCCTTCAAATGTTAAATGTGCGTTTTGATTTTTGTTCATGAACTCTTTTCCCACCTCTATGTCTTCAAGATTTTTTCTCTTACTTTGCTCCAGGAGATTTAATGTTTCTCTTTTAGTACTTAGATTTTTAACCCATTTTGACTTATGGTTATAGACTTCGGTCAAGTTTTAGTTTTTGGCATGTGGAGAGCCAGTTTTCCCAGTACCATTTGTTAAAGAGGCTCTCTTTCTTCCAGTAGCCATATTTGGCTACTTTGTCAAAGATAAGGTGTCTGAATGTGTTTGGTTTTGCTTCTGCATCTTCTAATATGTTCCATTGATCTTCAGGTCTATTTTTTTTTCTTTGCCAAAACCATGCTGACTTTATCACTGGAGTTTGTAGTCTAACTTTAGGTCAGGAATTATAGTTCCTCGTGACTTGTCTTTGTTGCCCCAGATTGTCTTTGCAATTTGAGGTCTTTTTTTCTTCCAAGTAAATTTTAGGAATAATTTCATCAGATCTGTAAGGGATGTTGATTGTATTTTGGTAGGAATTGCGTTAAATTTGTATAACAATTTAGAGAGTATGGCCATCTTCACAATGTTGGCTCTTCCTCTATAGGAACAGGGAATACCTTTCCATAATCCTCTAGGATCTCTTTTTTTGTTGTTGTTTTTTGGTTTTTTTCAGAGTACGGTAGTTTTCATTGAAAAGGTCTTTTACTTCTTTAGTTAGGTTAATTCCCAAATATTTCATTTTCTTCAGTGGTATCATAAAAGGTACTGTTTCTCTAATTTCTTTCTCAGTGTGTTTGAAATCTGTGTAGAGGAATGCTTTTGACCTTTGTGTGTTGGCTTTGTAACCTGGTATGCTACTGAGTTTGCATATTAATTCTAGTAGCTTCTTGGTGTAGTGTTTTGGGTCTTCCAAGTAGCTTATCATGTCATTTACAAATAATGATAATTTAGCTTCTTCTTTACCTATTCTTATTCCTTTAGTTTCTCTCTCTTCTCTAATGGCTACAGCTAGTGATTCCAGAACTATTTTGAATAAGAGTGGTGATAGACGACATCCTTGCCTTCTACCAGATCTCAGAGTAGAAGACTTCAGTTGTTCCCCTATTTAGGATTATGTTAACTGATGGATTTTCATAGATGGCTTTTATTAGAGTGAGGTAGAGGCACTCCACTCCAATTTCCTATAGGACTTTGAATATGAATGCATGTTGGACTTTGTCAAATGCCTTTTCTGCATCAATTGAGATGATCATGTGATTTTTGGCTTTGGCTTTGTTAATATAGTATATTACATTTATAAATTTGCATATGTTGAACCCTCCTTGCATTCTTCGGATGAATCCTACCTGGTAATGGTATATAATCTTCTTGGTGATTTGTTGTATTCTAGTGGCAAGGATTTTATTGAGGATTTTTGCATCTATGTGCATGAGAGAATGTGGCCTGTACTTTTCCTTTTTAGTTGCATCTCTCTCTGGCTTTGGTATCAGTGTAACACTTGCCTCTAGGAATGATTTTGGAAGGATTGCTTCCATTTCAATTTCACTGAAGAGTTTGAGGAGTGTTGGGATTACGTCTTCTGTAAATTTCTTTATAATTCAGTGGTGAACCCATCAGGTCCTGAACTTTTCTTTTATGTTAGCTTTTTTTTTTTTTTTTTTTATTACATTCTGTATTTCATTGACTGCTACTGGGTTCTTGAAAGTTCGTTTACCTTCTTGAATAAGGTTTAGTAATTTGTACCTTACTAGGAACCTATCCATTTCATTTGTGTCTCCAATTCTGTGAGAGGAAAAATTCTCAAAGTAGCTATTTATGATCCTCTGAATCTCTGCTGGGTCTGTAGAAATTTCAAACTTTTCATTCTTTATTGCTTGAAATTGAGTCCTTTCTTTCCTCTTTCTGTTCTAATTTCCTCTATTATTTTCTGTAGTTGTTTTTCCACTTCAGATTCTATTAATTCATGCATTTATATTTTTTACTCGAGATGTTATCTTTGATCTGAGTTCCTCTATACATTTCTGCACTTGTCTATCTCATATGCTACCAATTCAGAGATTTCAGCTGTATTATTCCCATTTTCTTCCATGGTTCTGTCTCCTGCATTTGTTCTCAGTGGGTTCTGGACCTGAGCTTACATCTTGCTCCTTCTCTTTGTCATTTGGTATGACCTCTGCAATTTAGTGATGTAATGCCATTTGAACCTATCAAGATTTGGGTCTGGATCCACCAGTCTTGATCCTGTCCTGATGTGCCTGGCTGGGTTTAGCTTCTGGGACTCACCTTCTTTCTGCTGTAGCTGGGCACAGGCTGAGTCAGTCATTGTGTGTGGTTGGGGGTGGATTTCTAGTGGCTGGCGGGGTGGTGGGTCAGTTCGCACACCACAGAGAGGTCCTCCCTGGGCACAGGCCCAGTAGGTCAGCTTGGGTGGGTGGGGGCTGAATTGAAGATTTTATTTTGTCAAAAATGAAGCAATATAAAGAAGCTTTTACTACTCAAAAGATATGAAAATATTCAAATAAACTGAAAGAAGAAAATAGTAACTTTACTATGGACAGTATTAAAATGCAAAAATTCATTTCAGAGTATTCTAAACTATCATACTTCAACAAACCTGAGCACCTACAGGAAATGAAAAAAATTCCTGGATCTACAAATTTTAAATAATATTGAATCATGAGAAATAGAAAACCCCAAACTGACCAGGAACATGGAATGTGATCATGTTAATTATTGAATGACAGTCTAATAAGTTGTTATGGCATATTTGTGAAATACCTTTTGTTTCATAAGATTATGCATTTTATGTGTGAGACTGTAATAAGCTTATAAAGGCTGTTTCATCCTCTTCCATGGATGAGGAAATCAGGGATATGTGGTACCACATTCATCACAGTACAAATTGGAGGTGTGGCCTACGAATCTTAGGTAAAGTATGAAATGTCATACATTTTTAAGGGGCATATGACTGGGAAGATATTTTGGGATGGAACAGAAAATTGTTAGCTACATAATCATGACTCCCTAATGTAGTCTTCTTTGTTATCATTATAGAACAAATAGATTTGTTCCACACCAAGAGATTACTAGGACTTTTAATCCATTATCATTTTACTAATAATCATATCTTTGTATTGGACAATTTCTGTTATCAGTACCGGGGTTCAAACTCACAACTTTGCCCTTTTCATCCAGGCGCTTGTGCCACAGAGCTATCTCCCTAGCCCCTGGGCAAAATATTATTGTCTAAGGAAACATAGTGTACATATATACACTTCAGACATTGTATATGACCACTTTCTTCCACATACTGATCCTGTCAGCCCTGCCCTTCAGTTGACAGGCTTCAGGATAAAGCACCCCACCTACAAAGCACAAGCTTTCCTCATTCTTACCTCCTATATAACATTTTCTTCTTTGAGTTTTCCTAGCACCATGTATATTTCTTCACTGTGGTCTTATATAGTGGAAGGAACAGTGTGATATTTTTTATTTGATGAACAGTTTGCATCTTTGGATTGGGATGCATCTCAGTCAAAATTCTTTACATTATGTCTTATGGAGGGTTTTTGAAATTCAGGACTGTATATCCTAATAGATTGAACATTAATCAATTATATTTTAATTCAATAATCCAGTTAAATTAAAAGAAAATTATTTTTGAGAGAAAAGAACAACTAAAGCTTCAGAAAATAAATGATCTAATATGTAATAATTAAAAAAAGAATTGTCACACTCGACTTTGAAATCAAATGCAAAGCATGTATCCTATGAGTAAAATCTTACACTGATTCGGTATGTATAAAAATATAGTTTGCTTAGGATTATACTATTTGAAGGAGGGTTTAACAGATAATATTTATACATAATATACAAATGGAGCAAAATAGAAAAATTATGTACATCAGTGAATTAGTCATTCTGTTTATAATATTTGTATATATGTGTATTATTTTAACTATAATCAAAAAGTATAATTTATTTTTATAAAGGAAAACTTTTACAAATATTTCCTTTTCTAATAAAGTTTAAATACAGCACTACTGATGCTGAATATAACATGTGTTGCCTGCAATACATGTAATATCAAAATCTGTATTAGTGATTAGGGTGTATGTCCAAAATATATTTATAACTCTGACTACAAATAAAATTCATGTGTAGAATATGCAGTATCATGTCTAAGGGCACCAAAACAGAAATGCTAATTTACACAAGGTGAGCCATGTTAATAAAATTGAAGCACTGGTATTAGCCATGACGGGAAGAAGGGGATAACTGAAGAGTGGTATGTGGATGAATAAAAATGTAGCCATACTTGTATTGATTAGTAAAACACACCAATGTTCAGATACTAGATAAATATTACCAAGGAAGTATACACACAAATTCACAGTAATATCTTAGGGCTATTCCTACAAATATATACATCACTAAGTATTGTAAGAAAAACATTTCTGCACAATAGAAAATAAAAGAAAAAAATCGAACTTTCACAAGACACAAATATATCATTCACTGGATGTGAAGGAAGATATTCCTTTGGAAAAATGTTAGCAGTATAGAGAATCAAGAGATGTAACAAAGACTCTATCTTGATCAAGTGCTTCTCTAAACTTATTTTTTCAGTAGGCCTTCACTTTGGCTTTGATCTGTCCTGTAAGGTAGATGGAATAAGATTTATAGTGGCTACTAAATCAAACATACAGTAATTCCCCCATTCCTGAATTTCAGTTATCTTGGATGTAGCCATGTTATTTAACTACTACTACTACCAGGGAGAGAGCCTTCTTTCCCTACTTGTAGAACAAGAAATTAGTGAGACATTTAGCAATAATACTGCCACCCTTGAGGCTTGCAAGGTTCACTTAGTACTTTTCAACCCATTCAGATGATGCCCCAAATAAGCACATTTTGTATTGGTTGTCTTCATTTTTCTTTTCACTAAAAAGAAGCTCATGTGTCTCCACTATTACAACAGCCCTGACAACTATTCCCAGTAACCTTTTTTTTTTTAATGGATTTGGTGCAGAGTCTCACTACATAGTTTGGACTTTTAGTGATACTCCTGTCATAGCCTCTCCAACTGGGGGAATTATAGGCGTGTGTCACCATACCTGGTCTCTGTGGCTGGTTCAGTGCCCCCTGGGGGGTGGACCCACCCAGTATAATTGCAATCATCTTTTTTTTTGTTGTTGTTTTGTTTTTTCCTGTGCAGCATCTTACTATGCAGAAACAGATCTGAGACAAATATTTCAGTAATGAGAACTGCTAGATTATATTCTGTGATTTTTATCACAGGCAGGTGTGCTGGTCCTGCCCAAGGACATTCTGAGGTGGTGACTGAGATTGGGTATGGTGGTTCACACCAGTAATCCCAGTGCTTAAGACGCTGTAAACAGGAGAATTACTGTGAGTCCACTCTGTGCAGAGAGATCCTATAAACCCTGAGGACACTGTACTACATACACAAAAATGAAATAAAATAGGAAAAAATGTGCTTAGAAATAAATGTTAATCCATTTTTTTCAATTTCAGGAAATCAAAATTATTCTTCTAAATAATAATGTGGGAATTTAGAACATCTTTTTAAAAAAATTAATAAAACATTCAGCCAGTATAGGAAATTTATCCCATGACTTTCTTATATAAAAGATTTATATTTGTTAAAGGAATTTAAAATTTAAAATCCTGATAACTCTGCAGATTAAAGCACCTGCTTAGGCATACACAGGAGTCAGAAGTTCGAATCCTCACCTGTTGTGCTGACCCCACCCCTGGGATGTACTGAGATCTCAAATGAGACTGGGTGTGGTAGCATGCACCTGTAATCCCAGCACTTGGGAGGGTGAAAAGCAGGAAGGATCAGTATAAGTCTGATCTGTGTAGCAAGACTCTGTAGACCTTGTACTAAATATACAAAAAATAAAAAATATATACATTAGCCCTCTTTTGATCAATAAATTTCAATTAACTCATAGAAATTTTTGCCCTAATTATGATGAGTAAATTCTTTAATTAAGATAATTGTCTAAAACAGTAAAATTGTCATTTGTCAGCTAAGAAATACTCTCCAGGTAAGCATATCTACAGCTACTTTAAAAATCAAATAACTGATTTAAAAATAATATATTTTAGAGATGGAGAGATAGCTCAAAAGTCTAAGCACTTGCCTGGCAAGCACAAGGACCTGGGTTCGATCCTTCGCACAAAGCACCACACAGGCTCTGAAATCCAGAGCTTCCCCTGCTGGCCACAGAAACCAGGTGTGCTGGCACCTGTAATCTCAGCCTGAAGGGGGCTGAGAAAGGAGGATCATTGGGAGTCTGAGCTGCATATTAATACCCTGCACCAAATAAACAAACAAATGGCTAATTTTTTACAAAATCATATATTTTATTAAAATGCATTTACTACTCAGTTTTCATGGGAGAATACAATAAGTTTCATACTCAATCTTCTCAGAATATTTATAGAGATATTTGTATTTTACTTTCAAGTTATAAAACACCGGGAAAAAAATTTATTGGCAGAAAAAAGCAACCAGGTTCATATTTTTTTTGTCTTTTTGAGACAGAGTCTCACTATGCAGTTCCAACTGGGCTTGCACTCACTTTTGTAGCCTAGGCTGGTCTGGAACTCACACTGATCCTCCTGCCTCAGCCTCCCAAGTGCTGGGATTACAGGCGTGCGCCACCACGCCCGGATCAAGATTCATATTTTGTACTTGTAATTCTGAAGACAGCAACTGCCACTGACTCATTTTCCAAACTTATCACTGTGCATCCATTCTATGCTGTTTATTGTTGAAATTTAAGAGCTTCATGCCTACTACTTTCCTACTTTTCTATCTTTTATTCCTTTGTTTTAACATGGCTTAGGTACTTTTCTCATTATTGAGAAAGTTAACGGAAGAATCATTTACTTGGGTCACAGTTTGCAGGGTTTTCACTTCAAAGTCAGCTGGCATGGCTTAGGCAGCAAGGCATGGCCAAGGGCATCACAAAAGAAACAGAGTTCATGGTGGGTAGAAGACAGAAGGCAGAAAGAACCAAGCAGACAAACATACAGCAACAAGCAGGGGCAGGGATTTCTTTCCCTTAAATTTCATCTAGGGTACACACCCTAGAGTGGTAGCATTCACACCCAAGATGGGACATCCTTAATCCTACCCAACCAGTTGACTGATTTAGTAAACACACAGCCTTGATCCCCGCATCACACACTCTGGTTCCAGCCACTACGAAAAGCCTCACGTCTGACCACCTGAGCCTTTGGGAGCACCTTCGGACACAAGCCATATGATTAGAAATTATGTTGACATGGGCATGCTTTCCAAATTCCTTACATTCTGAAAAACTTTCAATAAAGACACTTAAATATTGAAAAAGTAGAAATGTACATAGGTATTAGCTCCATGAAGAGACACTGGACCACGTGAGAGGTGGCATCTGTTTCTCACGAGAAAAGAAACTGTGTTACTTAATGACAGCACTCACTATTTCGTGTACATTAGAGCCTCTTTGAAAATAGAGTACGTGAGGGCAAGTTACAGCAGACTTTGGTGGCAAAATTACTGCTTAATGTTATTCTCCACAATCGTCTTAATGATAATGAAGTTATTAAAACTGCATGCATTTCTTCATAAATTATAAAAACAGGAACACTAGAGACAGAGCAATACGAATGCAGACTTCAAAGAGACAAAGGAACTATATTTCTCTTAGCAATTCTTACAGCAAAATAATTCCTCAGGAGAAAATAACTAGAATTGATTAAATAGTAGTTATACAGTCAGTATGCCACAATACTTGTGTCCATGAATTTGAATAAACCTTTTATTGGCAGTTATCAGTGTCGTAAGAAAAAAATATTGCCCAAGTCTAAACGTGTTAAGTTTCACAATATTGAATTCACAATAAATTTATTCTAGATCCCACCCATTACATACCAGCTGTCTCCATTCCAAAGAAATTTATAAGCTTGCCTTCAGACTTGGTACCAAGTTAGACCCATTTTGATAAACGCCTTTCTTCTTTTTAAATTTTGTCTTATTTTTTCTGAGTTATAGAAGAAATAAATTTATAGCCAGATGTTAGAACTGCATTATGTCAGTATGCGAGATTATTTTACTCAGTTATTTGCTTAGCACAAACTTTTTCCTTTTCTTGCCATTTCTACACTGACTGTGAAGACTTCTTACAAACGTGATTTATTTGTGGTTGGTACCTGCTACCAAAGGATAACCTTGTTTCTTTCAGACTGTCTTGCACCTGCACAAGTACAAGCTAATGCTTTTTTTTTTTTTCTAATATTATGGGCTGCTTGGCCTGCTCTGTGGGTGGGGCTGGTGCACCATGTGGTGTCGGGGGTTGAACTGTGGTCCCTGCAGTTGTCTAAGCTTGCCTCAGCAAGTGCTTTAGACTGCTGAGCTATCTCACCAGCCCAATAATGCTGATAAAAAGCATACTATGTGTTTTGGGACCTGAAATAAAAGTTTCTTTACTATAAATTTTTACTAGTTCATGAATAATATCAGACAGCACACCATTTAAATTTGTACTACTTACTGAATAAAATTGAAAAACATTTCATAGGAAATGATTTTCAAATGCTACTTAGATTAATTTAAGTGTTAGAATCACATTGATAATACAATATGCATGGCTCTTACAAAATAATACCTAGGATTATATCAAATATTTTTGAACATTCTCCAGAAAATTGAGATAATACAGTGAACTTCTTCTCTTCCAGCCATCATACTCTATCCAGTATACAATGGCAATTGTTTCTTCGTTATATTTTAATAACTGCTTATAGAATGCTAACAGTCTTCCTAAGTGTATAATGGAGTGCAACGATCATTTTCTTAATGTTAAAACATACCGGAGAGCAACACCTTAAGTTGGAAAAACTTTATTTTTGTAACATTTTCATGTTTTATTCCTCAGTTTTCTACCTTGTTTCCTTTGGGCCTGAGGCAAGGAGGAATGTCGTAGGGGAAGATTATGGTTGAGGAAAGCTACTCACCTCAGTCAGTGTAGGCAGCAGGCAGAGAGGAAAGCACTAAGCACAGAACATGCCCTTCAAAACTGTGGCTCCAAGGCCACCTCCTCCAACTCGCCCTGGCTCCTAACAGTCTGTTCACCCGTTAAGTCATCAGCGGATAGCTCCAGTGGTGAGGTTGGCACCGCCAACCCCTTCAGCTGCCTAGGACTCACTTCTGACCTCTGCAGCAATGGACATCGAAGTTTACATGAGCGAATCTTCACATTGAAACCATGAGAGGGATAGTTTATTTTTAGACCTTTTCCATCCTTTCCTCACCATTAAAGCATGTGTAGTTTACAGGCATGCTTTTTGATTTTCTTGATAACTACCCTCACATTCTTATCCAAGTCACAAGGACCACTTTGTCTCCTTTACAAACTTCTTACTAGCTGACCTGTCTAACAATTTGTATTCCAAATGCATATTGTAGGCACGATCATTTCATTGCATAAAAGATAAAATGTATCCACTAAGTAATTCCCAAAGACCTGTTAACAGAGATTATGAGAACACATAGGTTGCAAACCTCTCAGCCATATCTAAGAGCATGCCTGAACTTTCTGCAGAGCAGATGCCTGAAGTTGCATCTACATTTCCTCAAAGCCAAATGTCTATCTTTGACACTATTTTTGATAATTCTGAGTAACAAAGTTTAAGTCTTTCTTAAACTCTTGTGGTCTATTTTGTGAAGAAATTTTTACCTTGTTATCTTAGAATTCACTAGGTCTATAAAAATTGGAAAATGTGTTGCCTTATTTTGAATTACTGAAAATGTTTCATAAGATATATATGGAGGGAAATTACAAACAGAGTTGAAACTAATGTAGTTTTGGGGCCCGGCGGGATGGCTCAGTGGTCTAAAGCGCCTGCTTGGGAAAGCTTGGGAGGCTTCAGGACCGCGGTTCGATTCCCGGCACCACATGCTGCACCAGCCCTGCCCTCAGGGCGGGCTGAGCCGGCCATAAAAATGAGTGAATAAGGAAATAAAGGTTATGAAACAAGAAAAAAATAAATAAATAAAGTTAAAAATTAAAAAAAAACTAATGTAGTTTTAACACACTTAATGGGTAACTCAATTAATGTTTCACAGATCCAGCTCTACTCTGTGTCCAGCATGTGAAGAAGCAGCGATGGCAATTAACTGAACTCAGTCTGTAGGCCAAGAGAATTCTAATAGCTATGTGAAAGGCTAAACTGGTCATGTGCTCACTGTCAATTAACCATAACACTAGACATGCATCCTTAACCTATTTTTTTTTTTTGTACTGGGGATCAGCACCTTCTGTTTGCCAGGCCAGAACTTATGCCACAGAAATGCTATATCACCAGCCCTTAAACTAAACTTAAACAAACATGTTACATATAAATTTCAGCCTACTTTATGATCCTCTAGTCAATTTCAAAGAGTCATTTACATAAAAGAATGCTACATACAACTTCTTGACACATATTGGGATTCTCTGTAATTTGACTATTATTAGCAACCTAACTATGATTGGCCATAAGAGAGGAATGATTGTAAGAGAGTGAATTATTCATATTTATATTAACATTTGTCTTCTCTATCTGCCACTGTTCTATCATGTATAAAATACTAATAAAATATTTTGTTGTTTCACCATATTGAGGTTTTTTTTTATGTATTAGTACAGGCTCTACAGTATCTCACTAAACAGATGGGACTCATGGTGATTCTCCTGATTTTCAGCCTCCCAAGCGCTGGGATTATAGGTGCACATCACCATATTGAGTTTTTAAATAACTTGAATTTTCTATAAATAGAGTTGTTACTTAAAAATACATTTATTTTTATATACAATTTCATGTACACATTGAGGAAGAATAGTTAAAATAATCTCTTGGTTAAAAATTCTAGATTATTTGGGGAGAAATGATTGTTCACCAAAATGTAGATGTCTAACTGGGTTTTCATTACCAGTGGTAGACTCAAGGTATTCAACATGTCCGTTCACAGCAGTGCTAAAGATGTTTTAGCAATTAAAAAAAAAAAAATGACTTGGAGAAGGTGGTATCAGTCTGTGCCTGAGGCAGCGCCGCAGTGATTTAGTGGTAAGCCTTGGCAGATACCTATCTCAGAAAAGAGAAATGGATTTAAATACCAAAATGCCAATTTCCTTTTTTTAAATGTATGTATGTATTGGGTACAGGATTTCTCTGTGCAACTTGGACTCATAGTGAATCTCCTGGCTCAGCCATGCCAGTGATGGGATTATAAGCAAGCATCACTCTGCCCAGTTTCAGTGGCCTGCACAGAGCAGGGCCCGCACAGTGCAGGGCCTGTATGGTATGCTGCATTGGGGACTGAACCAGGGTCCTTGCACTTGTCAGGCAGGCGCTTAGACTGTTGACCTATCTCCCCAGCTCAGCAAAAATTTTCCACAAAAAAAAAAAAAAAAAAAAAATCGGTTGATAATTTTGGTCAGGTAAGAAAAAAAATCTATGTCACTGCTATTTAGCACTTATGTCTTATGTGTCAAATTCATAATTTTATGCATTGGATAAAAATCATAGAAGAGACAATGATATTACACAAAGATTTATAATACCCTGTTATAATAACTTGACCACAGCAATGATTGCTTTTGTGATTTTAGACAATTATTTAGTGCATCTAGAAAGAAAAATCATGACGTCTATGTATCATGTTTATTATTTGCTTATTTACTTATGGCATAGCTTACAATTGAACCGAGGACTTCAGAAATACCAGGCAAGTTATCTGACATTGAGTCACACCGCAGCCTCAGGAATAACGTGCTGCATGTGGGTAGCTGTGAGCATGCATGTGTTTTTTGGAATCGAGTCAAGGAGCATGCTCTCATTGAACTATATCAACAGACCCTTCTTCTTTTCATTTTGAGAAGAGCTGTAGCTAATACTACACTAAACCGTTTTGGCTACAAAACATTTCAAGGAATCAAGAGTGTTAAAAGCAAGGGAATAGCCCTGATCAAGTCTTCTTCATCATGCCAGGAGGTCCAATGTTTTCTCCTGTATGATACCCCGACGTAAAAAGCACATTTTAATCTCAATCAATTATGTGTATACAATAAAACGATCAATAGAAATAAACATGTTAATCCATATTAGGCATAAGTATTTTGTTAAAATAGATTCCATGTGATTACTTGTCATTATACTTGTAAATTTTGCTTCTTTTAAATATTATGATGAGTTTAAATTTTAAGAACTTTTCCTTACTGCTCATTTGTAAACTTTCTATTCAACAAATTTAACTATAAGTACATTAAATTATATGTTATTTCATAGTACTTTCTAAGCTTATCTATAGAAGTAGATCTGACTCCTGAGATATGTTGCAACACTTGCTTTCAATCATTTTCCATATTTCAAAAGTGCTAACAATATGCTATTTCTAGTGTTTCTAGTGTTTATATAATAAGTATTATTAAACTAAATAATTATAATAGGTTTTTAAATGAAAAGAAAGAAATACTCTTTACGTCTTTAATATATTTATACAAGTTACTGAAAATTATGTTGTTTTTATTATTATGTATGTGATGATTATTTATACAAGTTTGAAATCACTAGAAAAAATACTCATATGTATTTTGCATAAAACTATGCACTATTTTAAGAACTGCCAGTGTTATATTTTGAGTGATACAATCAAAAAATATAGGGCTTTTCCTATATCTCAGAGGCCCGAGTGCCTTCCTGGCAAGTGCAGCGTCATGAGTTTGATTCTTTCTGTCCAATAAATGCTTAAATAAATTAATAAATATAATATAATTTGCACTATATACATAATATAATATCTCTGTGATTAATTTTGTTTCTTTTCCTCTGGTATTGCATGTAATCATTCGTTTAAGCTGTGGTTCAGAATATTATTACAGTTTGTGAAATCATTTGGAATAACATATGCACATATAAGTTGACAATAAATTCAATTTCTAGCTTGAACATGACCCTTTCTGATTATTGTATATTGAATACATTATTTTTATTATATAGGTGTTCACTGACATGTATATAAATGTACATAAACGTGATGTCAAAAATTACAATAGTAGGAAACTGATTCTGTTTACTTCACTGTTCCCCTTTCTGGTCCCTATGCAGCCATATCTATAGAAGTTTCAGTCTATTCTCAACGTGATATCCAGGTTCATTCTCTCAAGATGTAAGGATGGCCTTACTACTTTCAACTAAGGTATGCAGGCAATTGTGCTAAATTAGGCAACATAAATTCATGTCACTACATTCTGCCGAGGAGGGGGAAATGAGACATCAGTGCATTCTTCATTTCTGTAAGGTGCTAGACGTCAGTGAACACAGTAAAGGCTTGGTTTCACTCGTTAGCTGTGGGCAGTCTCACTTTGAACTTTCATGCCAGTTTCATGTCTGAGTATCTTTCCCATCGAATCCAGAAATCTCAAGGTTATGACCTCAAAGATTGTGTTTGTCCAAAATTCAAATATGGAAGTCTCAGTACCCATTGCCAACTGCAACCTTTAGGAACTGAACAGGTTTTAGGGAAGTTGTGTGGGTGACACATCTGATGGGAATAACGACTGGAAGGTGAGATATGCAGCTGTGTTGCAGTGAGCAAAGGTCTGGGGAATATGTAACCAGAAGAGAGCTTTCATCAGGAACTTCATAAAGCTGGCATCCTGATGGTACTTTTGTAGCCTAGGAACTCTGAGAATTAATTGTTATGTGAACCATTTTTCCACAGTACTTTAGTATAGCACCTTCCACCAAGACGCTTGCCATCCTAGAGAGCACATGGACGTCAATAGCACAGTCTGCATTACAGGGAAAGAAAAGCAAGTCATAGCATGGTGGATAAAGGGTTTGCTACTTGTGGCTCTAACAATGAAGTGAGTGTTAAGATGCAGTGGTAAATCTAGTATTTACACAAAATTTCTGAGTTATTTTTGTCATTGTTGTTGTCATCATTAGAAGTTATTAGTTCATTTCTATGATTTAACCTCCCAAGAATTACATAGTTCTCAAAATTATTTAAAACTATTCATCACCATGATGTATGAAACACATTTGAATTAGACTTTATCTGAAACCAATATCTGTCACTTAGAAACAAGCTCATTAAATAAACCGAATTGATGGAGTTGATGCACATGGGAAATGTGACATTTCATATTTTCCCAGGAAATTCATGTAAAGCTTGGGCTAAGATAACACAGCTGAGCACTAACAGCATTTCTTTTTAAATATTCTTTTTTATCTCTTGAAATAAGAAATATGCTTTATATTTTCTTAGGTTTTGTTCCTGAAATTATCATAGAGAGCAAAAAAGCTCAACAGTTAGAGACAGTCAAACCAATCTATGTCCCCAAATGAGGAAATTCCTAAAGTTCCAGTATGTTTAATGTATTATGAAGAATGTACAAGTCAGATTCTTAAGACAAGACTGTAATCATGAATGCAAAAAGATACAATAACTAACAGGAATTAAAAATCAATTTCAGTAATTAAAAACAAAACTATAAATGACATAGTCACTGTCTTTTAACATGTATTATGACTTTATAATAATTACATTATTATATAAGAACATTTAATCTTATTCACAGATAATATGTAATGAAAACATAGTCTTCTACGACTGAGAAATTTTGCTAATTCCTAAATATTTATTGAAGTAGTTTTCTTTCACGTTCCTTATTTGTCTACTTCATCTTATAGGTCAAGATTAATTATAGCGAGAAAAATGTAGAATTCTTAGTTAATAATTATCAAAAAACACATACGTATTATTTCTATGGAATCCTTGAAAATATAAAAGTATCATAAATTCATGTGGTGATATTATGAGATATTTTTGTAGTCTTCTAACTGTACCTCCTTTATAAATAGGTGAAAGTGCTTTGACAAAATTGTTAATGTCTTGTGTGAATTAAAAATCAGGTACAACAAGCTCATGAGAAAAAAGCTGTAAGTGAAAAATTCAGTATCTCTTAAGAAGCGTTGTTACCTTGTAACTATTAAATTAAAATTATCACATAAAATAATTAAACATAATGAATATTTAATATATAATGACTACGGAGTCAAAAAACAATGATATTCTAATTGTAGTCAAAAGTACTCTGTAATTGCTGCTTATTGCATGAAGTCTCCTATCACATGCATGTTATCTCCTTTATTTTCTAAATTGGAACTTTAGATCCACCTCTACTTCCAGTCAGGTAACACCTTGGAAACACAGAAAGTCAACTGGCAGCATGCCAAGGAATCTGCTTACACTGAAATGCAAAAGAAGTGTGAACAAAAAGGGGCTTAATCTTTTAACAGCTTAACTTCAACACTAATGCAGTAAATGAGGCTGTCATCACATTACATCTCATGGTTCAATTCTTTTACACTTGCTCTTTGTAATGTTTCTTTGTAAGTGTTTTGTTCAGGTGGTAAAAAATCAAATGGCATTTTCTATCATGCAGCATAAGGCTTTTATAAATTTCATAGTCACTGAGACATTTTTTTATGATAAAGGTCCAGAATAAAATATTTCAGTCATCTCTATTATGCAACTGTTTACTCATAAAAGCTATTCATGATTGTGAAATGGAATGAAAGCTAGTTCCCAACTCTTTTTTCTATGTGTGTGTGTGTGTGTGTGTGTGTGTGTGTGTGTGTGAGTGTTTTCCTCTAAGGCTGTTGTTCAGAGTAAAAATTCTAGATTACAATTTCGGTGTTCTTGGTATATGAAATACAGCCACAACTGCAGAGGTCTTTTTGGAAAGGAATCTGTATATCAGAAATAGAATAAACAAATCTTAGGGAATAACAAAAACACTATCCATTGCAGGGGCTGTAAGGATTCAGTTGACCTGTAAATCTTCTTATAAGAAGTAACAGAAAACTTTGGAGTAATCATGCACTTAAAAGAGAAAATTGTCCAGATAATTATCAAATGACCCAGAATCAGGATAAATTTTTTCACAATGTCCATTAAACAAACCAGCATTACTTGAAGTTCAGTGACAATACTAGACATTTTTGAGCTAGACTAAAATGTACTAAAATCCATATTGGACTAAAATCCAAAGATTAAAACGATAATGGACAGAAAACAATATGTTTGAAGAAATAATGGCCAAAAAATACATATTAACAAATGTAAATCTACTTACTTAAGCTGAAAACACCTAAATATGAAAACTCAGAGAACATCATATCCAGCTACTTTGAAGTAAGTTTCATAAGTTGGAGATCTGTTAGAGAATACCAATAGTTGGCATTCAAAGCACTACAATGGAAAATATAGATTTTTGGCTTGTTGAACCTGAGACATTTAGGCGGCCTGCCAGATAGCTCAGCAGATTAAAGCACCTGCTTAGGGCAGACACAGAGACTAGGTTCAATCCGCAGCATATCCTGTCAGTTTCACCCCTGGGGCATGCTGAGACAGTGACTGACACTGGGCGTAGTAGTGTCCATCTATAATTCCAGTGCTTGGGGGACAAAAAACGGAAGAATCACTCTGAGTCTGATTTGTGTAGTGAGACCTTGTAGACACTGTACTAAATACATAAAAACAACAACAAAAAGAACCTGAGAAGTTTTAGAAGACATTTGGATCACATCTTTAAAGAAATATTAATGGGCCCGGCAGGATGGCTCAGTGGTCTAGAGCGCCTGCTTAGGAATGCTTAGGTGGCTGCAGAGACCACGGTTCGATCCCTGGCACCCCATGTTGTGCGAGCCCTGCCCTCAGGGCAGGCTGAGCCGGCCATAAAAATAAACAAACAAACAAACAAATAAAAGTTTTCAAACAGAAAAAAAAGAAATATTAAGCCAGAATTTCTACTGACAGAAACAAAATAATGAAAAATACAAATAAGAAAACAATACAAAACAACAACAACCTCAAAATTTTCAGATCTTTAGAAGTAAGGAAGGAAGCAAAAGGGTATCTATCTTTATAAAATTTAATAAGATATCACAGTATAATCTGTTGAATAATAAATGGAGAAAGATTTCTTTAGGAAATAGAAAAAACAATGAAAGAATGAAACAAATGGCCAGTAAGTTAATACATAAATGTATGTTTTTAATTTTTTTAATTATTTGTAATTAGTAAAACAAATATCATAAACTTAGATGAGAATGTCAATAAAATGTACATGTAGTATTTGTTATTAATAAGAAGGCCAGTTGATGAAAATGACTACAAATGAATCGATATGCCCATGCAATGCAATGTATCATAATTTGTGGAACAGCAATAAAGCACTACTTTACAGAAATTATGAATTTTGGATGGCTATTTTGAAATTTATGAAATGTCTAAAATAAATTACCCAGGATTATACTTTAATAATTTTTAAATAAAGGATAACTTTGTGTGTGTGTGTAAATAGTAGAGATAACATTCTTCAAGCAAAATAAAAATTGACCCAACTAAAAGGTATTCTTTGAAAAGATCTTGCCAAACAACATGCTAAATAGACATATGCATAGAAAACTGATGAGCAAAGACTCTGAGATTGAACTCAAATGTAGTTTAGACTTTAATGTAGAATATAAGCTCATGAAATTTTAAAGGAATAAAAAAATCTAAATCTCAATGACAGTTTAGATGATTATCTTAGCTGAAGCACAAATAGTGTGCCATGTAAATATCCAATTTATATGTTATATGTTATATCAAATATGTTATATTTGATAGCTAGAAATTTGAAAAAAAATTCTATTTTCAAATTCTGCTTCAAGAAGCTAAAGAAAAGCCGGGCGTGGTGGCTCACGCCTGTAATCCCAGCACTCGGGAGGCTGAGGCAGGAGGATTGGTGCGAGTTCGAGACCAGCCTGGGCTACAAAAGTGAGCTCAAGGCCAGCCTCAATTGCATAGCGAGACCCTATCTCAAAAAGACAAAAAAAAAAAAAAAAAATTAAAAAAAAAAGAAGCTAAAGAAAAATGTATTTCAGATAAATTAATACATATTATAAAATCCCTTCTATTTTTTCATATCATGCAATATTGGAAATATAAAAATAATCAAGAAATGTTAAACATTATTGTACCTATGTGATGCCATAAAAGGAAGAACTAGTGTAAATTATTGATGCATACATACATACATATCAAGGCATGTTTACTGAGAGACATCAACAGTGACTACACACAGAATGACATTAAGTATTCGCAAATCAGATATTTAATTTCAGTTGGTATACAAAGTATACCAGAACCTGACTAACAAGGTGACATTGTGATTTACAACTATGAAAAAGAACTATTTCCAGGTGTGGTGGCTCATGCCTGTAATCCCAGCACTTGGGAGGCTGAGGCAGGAGGATTGCTGCAAGTTCGAGACCAGCCTGCGCTACAAAAGTGAGCTCAAGGCCAGCCTTAACTGCATAATGAGACCCTGTCTCAAAAAGACAAAAAAAAAAAAAAAAAAAAAAAAAAAAAAAAAAAAAAAAAAAAAAAAAAAAAAAAAAAAAAAAAAAAAAAGAAAAAGAAAAAGAACTATTTTTCAAAAGAGATAATCAAGAGATATTCAACATTTCTCAAAAAAGATATTGTTATGGGTTGTGTATAGTTGTCCCCACAAAGCCTCATGCAGTCCTAGGGCAGGGATTTCTGGAGTTTGACATTAGCTCATGATCCACTGGATTGTGAGTCTTATTACTGGTGGGATTATTCATGTGAGTGCTACACCCAGCCTGAGGCAGCTAATTTGAATGTAATGTAAGAGAGACAGAGAGACAGAATTTCTCTCGATTGTCATTGTTGCTGCTATTCCTCCATTTTGTTTCTTCTCTGCTTCGTCATCATGAATGGAGGCTCTCTGCCCTCCGCCACTCTGCCTTGGAGCCACTTGAGTATTGACTGAAACCTCCAGTAACTGTGAGCTAAATAAAGCTCTGCTTCTTTCATTTTGGGTATCTGGTATTTGCCCCAACAATGAAAGAAGAGAAATATATATAATACTAATCATGAAATTACTAGCATCACTAATCATGAAGAAAATTTTCATAAAATACACAATATGTGACCTCATACTTTTTTTTTTTTTTTTTTTAGCATGGCTTGTATCAGGGAGAAAAAGGAAAACTGTTAGACTGTGTGTGTGGTGGGCGGGGGGAGAACTCTGATAAGTAAATTGCTGTTGGGAACGTAAATGAATGTATCCATTATAAAACTATACATACAGTCATCACAAAATAGATCTATTATGATTTAGTGATATTTTTAAGTGTAAACCTAAAGAGCACGAAATCAGCACCTCATACAAATATCAATTTCCTCATGTTTACTGAAGCACCATTCACAATGGGCAAGCTAATGAATAAATTTCAATGGTCATCAAAACACGATTGGCAAAGCAAATGAGTTATATGTATACAATGAATTATTCTGCAGCTTTAAAAGGACAAAATTTTGCCATTTACAGCAATGTGCATGAATTAGGAAGATATTATGCTAAATATAATCCAAGCACAGACAGCTGAAAAGACCATGATCCCAGGGGGCTGGGGAGATAGCTCCATGGTACAAGTGCCTGCCGGGCAAATGGAAGGTCATGAGTTTGAACCCCGGTCCCACCAAAAACAAAAAGAAACAAACAAAAAACAGTATCCCATTACAAGTGGAATGTGGAACATAATGAACTCCTAAAAGCTACCAGAAGTTAAGAGGAAGTGTAAAGGGACTAAAGGGGAAATATTGACTGAGGGTTGAAAGCTTTCAGGACAGGAGCAACATGTTTTGAGAAGTATTGCTGTGAGGTATTGTAAGTCTTTTCTAGGTATTAAGTTACTTATTATGAGAGAAAATAGTTCACACAGCAATATGCCACTCATTTACCTGAGTGTCATTTTATAGTGATGACTAAAGCATCTCATGTAATTATATAGTAGCATTTAACTTTGCATGTATATTTTTCTCCATTTACCATTCTGAAACTTGAATGTATGCTGAGCTTTGATTTCAATTCTATAAATCCTCGTGTCTTAATAAGACATAAAAAAGACAGTATTTCTAAGATTAGCATACTACCTGGTCCTGATATTTTAGGTGGAGCCTGTTATGAATGAACCTATTTTGGCTTCCTCTGTTCTAGAAATATCAATGATGTTAAACTTCATGAATTTCTTCTCTTCTGAATACACGCTACAGAATATTAGTCACTATCATGTGATATATAAAATGAATTATACATTATTTTAAAGATCAAATGCTTAAAGGCTATACTTGTTGTTTTATTAAGAAAATATGCTGGCTCTACCTATTTGATTTTAAAAAGAGGCCAAGAGCATTCATTCTACCAACTTTCCCTCCAAATAGCTGGACAGTTTCTAAAATGAGTCATGAATTGGCACCTACAGCTTTTCTTCATTTAGATTTCCTAAAGAGGAGTACAAGGCAGGGCTGGGAGACAGCTCATCACATCAACACCTGTATGGCAAGCACAAGGTTATGAATTTGATCCCCAGTACAAAAATGTTTTTTTTTAAAAAATAAACCCCATAAATGAAATTTTATCTCGAATGTATAATTTCAAATTATAAAATAAAAACATGTCTAGTATTTTAGATCTTTTTCCAATGTTCCTAAAGTTCTTGGAACATAAAAGAAACATATCATAATTGTGTGAAAATAAAACCGTTCTAGGGGAAAAAGCAACATATTTTGTTTGTGGTACCGTAGATTGAACTCAGGACCTTGCACTTGCCAGGCAAGTACTTATTCTACTGAGCTATCTCCCTGGCCTCATAAACAACACATTTTTAGTGATTTATTGGTATTGCTTTCTCTGTTTTGCATTCTTGATAATATCAGGGATTTGTTTGTATTTTAGGAAATTTTAGAACAGTAAATGAGTTTCTTAAATGTAGTCTAACCATATAAATATGTATAATAAAATAGTTAATTTCTTCACATCAGTTCTAATCAATATTAACAGAATTGCTCTTATAGAAATGTTTTCTCAATATGTGAACCAAGCAAATACACTGAGGATAGCAATGTGTAATACTAAAAATAAATTTGGAATACATATTATTCTGGCCTTCTAAATGTGTACTGTTTCTAATGTCATATCATTTATGACATTGCTCTAATATCTCAAGGATTTTTTTAAGAAAAGAGAATATGAAACAAGGAAAAAGAAAGACATAGGATTGACCTGCTACAATTTTGTATACTGTTAGAATACTGAATTTCTGTGTAAAAATGTGTAATTTTTTTTCACGTTCTATAGGAATTTAAAGTTTAGAATATCAGTGATGGTTGGAAAATACTTGTTCCATGTTATGTCTAAGGCATTTGATATTCAGAAAGACAGTGATGTTAAGGTCAAGTGCCTATGTTATAGGGTAATAATGTCATTAAGCTTCTCTTCTGGATAGGTAACAACTTAAGTTTGCAGACCAAAAATTTAGAGAAAAAGAAGGGCTACAATGATAGACGATATATTGGCCCTAGCCCTTCAAGGTCAGTGAGGATTCAGGAAATAAGAGAACCTGTATTGTGACATCCTGTAACTCAGTGGTGTCCCATATTTTCTCATCAAGGAGATTATGCAGCCACAGAGGAAAGGGATTGATGATGTATAGTGTGCCTAAGAAGAGTCACCTAGGGAGAAAACATTCTCTCAGGCTTTCACAGAGAGCAAACTTGTCAAGCAATGTCTGTAACTCATCCAGGCTGCTGACATTGACAAGAGATCTACATATCACTGTACATGGTTTGAAGGTAGATATTGAGGAATTTGACTGACATTGTCAAATACAAAATACACATAATTTTGTTATATAGATCTTGGTTTATCTTGGTCGTAATCATTCAGCAGAAAAGTCTAACCATGAGGTATAAAAAATAAAGCTGTAGAAGCCGGGCGTGGTGGCTCACGCCTGTAATCCCAGCACTCGGGAGGCTGAGGCAGGAGGATTGGTGCGAGTTCGAGACCAGCCTGGGCTACAAAAGTGAGCTCAGGACCAGCCTCAACTGCATAGCGAGACCCTGTCTCAAAAAGACAAAAAAAATAATAAATAATAAATAAATAAAGCTGTATTAATATGCTGAGCTATAAAGGCTCAAGTCAACAACTTCTGACATGAACAGCTCTGCTGATAACCCACTAGTATGGAATATTTGGACTATATTGTGTTGTTTCCCGAATTCATGCACCCACAATATTTGAATGGAAATAGAACACCAATCTCTCACAAAACATAAACAAGGAGGATATAAATGAGGGTCCATTTTATAGTGAAAAGAAGTTAGTATAGACATACATCTACTTTCTCTTGGTTCGATTAGAAGAAAGATTTGTACTCAGAGTGCTTAGACAATATATCCTGTCTGCATCTTGTACTCTGAACTGCTACTATGAGGACAATATACAATGTATTAATTATTGTAACTGTCCTACTAACCTGTTTGGAGACTATCTCATTACTATTTGTTTCTCATTGAAATTAATAAAATATTGGGCCCGGCAGGATGGCTCAGAGGTCTAAAGCACCTGATTGGGAAAGCTTGGGCGGCTGCTGGGACCGCGGTTCAATCCCTGGCACCACATGCTGTGCCAGCCCTGCCCTTGGGGCTGGCTGAGCCAACCATGAAACAAGAAAAAATAAAAAATAAAATGAAATTAATAAAATAAAAAATAAATATTTTTTCAATAAGACTAAATCATACTCTCCCACTAAGAACTACGTTTTGAGGCCACAGGTTTATTAGCTCAGTAGCACAGTGCCTGCTTGGCAACATCAGGTCCTGAGTTCAATTCCCCTCCCAAAAAACTAAGCTATGTGCTTTCAGACATCAGAGAGCTTCTAACTCTCTATTTTTCATGATTCATTAATATGTATTAAGAGCAATGTTAAATTTCTTCCTTTTGGAAGAACATATTTATTAAGTTACTTTGTCATATCACAAAATGACTTAAATTCAGGTTTAAGCATCTTAGTTCTTATAAAAGATTACTGTATGTTTACTGAATGTATAGTTCAGTAAAATTTATTTATTTAGTTATTTATTTAGTTATTTATTTATCTTTTGCAGGACCTGGGTTTGAACTCAGGTGCTTAGTCTACTGAGTTAGTTCCCTGGCCCCTAGTTCCATAAAACTTTTAATATTTACTTTAATACATTTCTTATATTTTCTCAGTAGACAATACACCCAGTGAATATATATATATATATATATATATATATATTTGTATATACATACATATATATATTCACTATAATTGCAATAATATTTTATATTTTATAGGGATATAAGATAACTGAACTACATAATTTGAATAGAAATGAAATCAATTCTTGAATATCCAAGGCATTAGAACCATGTGATATTATTAGAAAACACATTTAACAAGTTATTGATAACTAGTAGTCCAAGTGCTGCTGCATTTATGGTGAAATCTTTCAAAAGAAAAAAAATAGGAAGTCATTGGTTTGATGATGGACAATTAATTATAAAGCACTGTAAAATCTCCCTTCATATCCACTTTCTGTAGTCACTGACCTTGAGTGACTACATTGTAGTGTCATGTTTAATCAGTGAAATGTAAACTATGATTATATGTTTATTTCTTTTATAAAATTCACTTTTTCAAGGTAGAAAAAAAAGGAGTGTATGAATTCAGAAGGACTTACATTCAATATCGAGGTACATACTCTTTTGGTGTCCTCCGATCCTGCTCGCGGCTTCACAGTCGTATCTGCCTGAGTCTGACAACTTCACATCTTTAATGTGTAGGGAGGAGCTTCCGTGCTGCCCCTTGACTTCAATACGGCCATCAGGGCTCTGTTCACATTGATTCAGGAAAAAGAAAGATTTACACTTGCTTGTGCAAAACATTCATCATAAACACACGTAAATGAAAATAAATTCTATTCACATTCACTTTTTGAAAGTCAAGTTTATTGCTATTCATATACCTGTTTTACCTGCCCCAGCAGCATAGTAGTATATTGACACATAAACTCTTGGACACATATTTTATCATCCACCTTTACTGAACCCACTATATGCTTTTAAGAAGTTTGGGTTTTTGAAAGGATTTTGGTGGATCTCATTTGCATGGGTGGCAAGCATAATATAACAACATTGCTTAATCATTTCTGTCTAAAAGTTGCCAAAGAAAATGCTGTATCTGCTACATTTTATTAAAACCTTTTTCATTTGAAATACATCAAGATGTAACTTTTAAGAATAATTTTAGATTTCACTTTTGAATGGGCAGAAACACTATGCAAAGTCTTTCACCCTACGCATCATAAGATAAATTATTAAAAACACACTGAACGCTAAGATATCTTAGGAACAGTGAAAATTATGGAAAATAATAACTTACTCCAAGATTATTAGTTCTAATCAAGAAATTGCTTGCAATACAATAGTGCATAGATTATACTGTATATCAAATGAGAGGTTTATATACAACTTAATAGCCGACCTAAAATTCTCTTCAGTTATTTAAATGCCATCATGACAGTCATATAAAAACAAAAACAGTTTTTCCTTGAATTTTACTTCCTGAAGTTAGGAAATAAAATTTTACCTTTTGATAATTTACCACACATGTATTTATTATTATTATTGAATTGCTTATTTTTCATATTTGGGGTATTAATCCCTCAATTAAAGATTGCATGTCACACATCTATGTTGGAAAAAGTTTCAAAGCCATTTTTTCAAACATGAATTTTATTGGGGCATCATATTGGTATACTTTGTTCTGATTAATTATATTTATGAATTTAGTCATTATGTAACCTTATATTTTATTCAGTTAGGCTGAAGAAGGAAAATAAGTTATACTGCTAGTTTCTCTTAGTTCATTGAAAGAAAAGTTTGTGTTAACATTGCTTGGAGAAATGTTATGCCTGCCTCTATCTTATGCTCTGAGTAACTACTTTGAACATAACAATACACAAGATATTAAGTACTGTGAGTCTATTACTTCGCTATGAAAATTTATTTTATTTATTTAATAAAATAAAAATTAATAGTTGGGGATTTACACACCAAAAATATAGTGTGACCCTGTGGTGGTTAAGGGTATTGATTTGGTAGGCTCGGGTGGTTGGATTAGTGAAGCATACTTCCTGGTGTGCCTGGTGTGTCCTGCCCTTGGGTCCCTGCGTGTTCCCTGGCTCCTGTCTCCCTTGTGAGGCTCCGTTGCTTGCTCATAACTGTCACAAAATGAGGACCTTTTCTCCTCCAGACCCTTTCTCCTTGATGCTCCTGCTGTGAGGTTCCTCGGCCCTGGATCATGGGCCACAGAAAATGTGGCCTAAGTAAATAATTTCCTCCTCTGTGATGGCTTTGATTTAATACTTAGTAAAGTTTAATTTAAGATATATGATATTTGGTTTAGACCAGTTAATGGCCATTTTAGCCATCTATCCAGTCTTTCTAGGTTCTATCACTGAATTAAATAAGATGATTAGAAAGAAAAGTGTCTCACTCTCACTGTACATTATTATTCCTACCCTTCATTGAAATTCACTTTCTGAAATTTGATTTATGTCTCTGTCCTTCTAGAAGGTCAGTTTACAAACTGCTTTTTCGAATAGCAGATAAATGTATATAAAATGAGTATTCTTAGTTTACTTTCCTATGAAAAACACCTTACCCAAGTATATGTTTGACAGCTACTTTGTGTTTAGCTGTAATTTTATTTTTTGAATTTTAGTTATAAAATAATTTTACTATAAAATATTACAAAATAACTTTTTCTAAACTGACCTGTATACTTATTGATGAATTGAGAATCCTGCAGACTGCAGTGTGTTTTAGATTCTCAATAGCCTTTCTTCTTTTTCACAGTATATGCTGGGACATTTTAAAAATTATTGACCACTATGGCCTTTTCACAAAGATCTAAATTATGTAAGCCACTAAACAATTTTGTGGGCTTGGGGAGAACTTAGTATATAATAAACAGACACTGAGGATAGATTGCTAAAGATATTGGGATAGGATCTACTCTTAATGGCATTAAACAAAGAATATAAATATTAATTGTGAATTATAATCAAATACTATGGCCCACACAGAAACCTCAATTTGATTTGGGAGGGCAGTAACGAGTCAGGGAAGTACAGTCAGGCTCTGTCCTGGAGAAACAAGTGCACATCGAGATCTGCCTATGGTGGAAAAGGTGGGGCTCTGAGGGGTGAATTCCAAGAACAGGACCACAAAGGAGGGTGTGGAACAACTCAAAGCATCCAACAGAGAGAGAGAAGAGAGGGAGAGTGTGCGGACTCTGCTGATACTGGGTGCTGAAGGACTGCATATAGAACTGGTGCAATAGAGCCAGGCAAAAATCCTGCACCAGATTTGCACTCTGCACCATAGGCTGCTTGGCCCGTTCCTCATAGCATAAAGAGCATCTAAGTATGTCAATGATCTATCTGTAGGTGAAGGCAAAGAAAAACAGCGAAATGTGTAAACAGAAAAACAAATACTATCCAGAGCTTATTACCACTGAATTTTCCAAGTAGCTGCAAAATTGCGTTAATGGTGTGTTCACTAGAGTCAGTAATCCTATGGTCAAGAATATTAAAGAGAAAAATTCTCCTTCCCTAATAAGATTTCTATATTTAACATTAATTCTCTTTTTTCTGGGCTTGCTCCCAACTTCCTAATTTTCTTTTTATTTTGATTTCATGAAATGAACTTTTGTACAATTATCCTTCCTCCAGACAATATAAATGATGTAATAAATGGTAATATATGCAAGAAAGGCTCATAAGAAATTGTGCATAATAATCTCTTCTCTAGTCTGTGTCATTTTTTGCTTTAGATATACAATAAACATTATTTATATATATAAGCTCAATATAACAATTATGAATATCCTAATTATAAAATGGGATATATATTATAACTAGTATATCAATCTGTATACATTTAATGGTCCATTTAATTCCAATAGTTTCACCATTACATTTGGCCTAATATCATCTTTATTTTAAGAAGAAAAAATAAATGAGGTCAAAGCAAAGACTGATTTACCAAGGTCTTATGGTTTATAAATGACAGAACTAAATATTCAGGCTGTCTGACCCAGGAACTCATATTTGAAATAATGTTAGCTACAGGCCTCACCACATGGCCCTCAACAATGACAGTGTGCTCCATGTATCCCATAGCCGCACCCCAGGCACTGGGCTGAGTTCTTGGATGGAAACACTGAGACAGTAGATGCAACTACTAGTTTATGAGGATAGAGCTTAGAAGAAAAATGACAACTTAGAATCCATTCTGATATAGATGAAATGCAGGAAGAAAGTCTAATCTTGTGTGCTCAGGTGAGGAGTGGCATCTTGTAGGTAAGAATTTCTAAACTGAAGGGTGAGTATTAGTGATTAACTAGGAGCTTCCCTGGCTGTACAATGGGAAGGCTCACTGCAAAATAAAATGTTACATTTCTGGCACAAAATTTTTGTTAAACTTCACAAAGACAACAATACAAGGAAACAACCCAGGTATCCTTGTGGGAATGTGCCCCTGTGCAGTGCCCAGGTGACACAGACATAAGGTCAGCCCTGGCCAAGCAACGAGGGAGGGAAGATGAGAAGGGAGCGGGAAGTGAATGTGAGCAGACTCGAGGGAAAATATGAGACATTCAGTGAAGCTGCCACATCCAATGTGGGGAGGAAGGAGGCAGAAGAAGAAGCTGAGTAAATAACACCATACTAAGGCCATCCGAAAGCCAAGGCGGATGAGTAATAGTAATAAGATGGTATGTTCAAGGTCACTAGCCATTAGAGAAATGTAAGTTAAAACTGCAGTACTACTTTGGACTCATGGAAAAGACTGTACTTTTAAAAAGATCTAATTAATGTTGGAGAAGAGATGGAAAATCAGTTTTCCCTGAATATGTAAAGTGCTTCAGATAGAAGTTCTGAAATTATTGCAAAATATTGCATGTGTAGTTAGCAATGACGTGGCAAAAAGCCATGATGTGTATGCACACAAAAGCTTTTATAGAAATGCTCCTAACAGCAATGCCAATCAAACCAAAAATGGGAAGCAATCAAAATGTCCATTCAATAAGATATGGAGAAAAATGTCCATGTAAGTAAGTGTTTATCAGTAATTCATATAAAAATGTTTCTTAATATTTCAAATGAAGGTATATTTGACAATAAAATGGAGTGCTTCCACATACTTCAAAAGAGGTAAGCCTTGAAAATCTTACTGTAAATGGGAAAAACAGTTGAAGGACAAGTTTTGGATGAGTATTTATTTGAATTTTTGGTGACAATCAGAAAACAAAGAAAAAAGGACAATAATGGCACTAGGAAGTGGCCCTGAGAGGAAGAGCAGGGAGAACGTTCACATGTGAACTGTGTTGTTCACTACACAACTCCAGGAATACATTAAGCACTTTTAATGGTCAGTTTAAGGTTTCAGTTTATGCTATGTAAACTATATTTGTAAATAGTGGTGTTAAAGTAAAACCTAAGAAGAGCTGTGGTGTTATAGGATCTGCTATAACAGGATATGAAAGCTTTCAGTGACAGCAATAAGGTGGACCCATTCATAATTTGAGAAAGCCACTAATTCCACACAATGAATCATCAATTAAGAAGGAGATTTGGTTTGAAAGTTTGCATTGATGCATAATACTAGTGCTGAAATCTTTAGCTCTAAGATCACGGCAGGCATCAAAATCTAGTGCCTTTGACAATGATTGCATCATGAAGGCAAATAAACTCATAATTGTAAATAATGTCTTGCAGGGATCACTGAACATCAAGCCAGCGAGGACAAATGAGAACAAAGTGAGAAGCCATCCTGTATGCATCAAGCATCAAGAGTACTCTTTTTTTTTTTTTTTTTTTTTACATGTGAGGCTGATTTATTTCATTTATGAGTATGATCTCTAGTTGAATCAATTTATTTATAAAAGCTTTGAATTTATCATTTTTATAGATGAGTAATACTCCATTTGTAAAAATACCACATATTTTTATCCATTCCTCAGTTGATGGGCATTTGGGTTGTTACCAATATTTAGCTATGACAAAGTGCACCGCTATAAACATGGGTGCACATATATCGCTATGGCATGATGTTTTCAGTTCTGGAAAAATATCCAGGAGGAAAACAGCTGGGTTGAATGGGACCTCTAATCCTACATTATTTAGGAATTTTCACCTGATACCCACAGTGGTTACACCAGTCTGCACTCTCACCAACAGTAAAGAAAGGTTCCTCTTTCGCCAAGGAGTACTCTTAACTGACAACTAATGTGATCCGCCAGCTCTTTGAACTTGGGTTTAGCATTCACTGCAGCTATAAGAATATATTTTGTTGCTTCAAACCACTTACCTTAAGGATCCTTGTTTACAACAGGGTACAATGAACAGACTAAGATAAATTAGTAAGGAATGTTCACCGCAAGCATTCATCGATAATGTACTAGGGAAAAGTACTGGTGATATACACAAAGCAAAGGGGAGGGTTCCAGAAATATATTGAGGTGAAACTGGTAATGTTTTTGGATGACTAGATGGGGAAAAAAAGACAGCAAGGCACATTTAGAGTTTTCTGGAACAGATCATTTGTTAGGGCATGCAAAATTAGTAGATTGTTACAGAAAATTATACATTTGTAAAGATATTCTTTCTTTCTTTAGTCTTTTTGAGACAGGGTCTTGCTATGCAGTTCAGGCTGGCCTTGAGTTCACTTTTGTAGTCGAGACTATTCTCGAACTTGTACACATCCTCTTGCCTCAGCCTCCCAAGTGCTGGGATTACAGCCATGTGCTACCATGCCTGGCTTCTTTTTCTGTATTTTAGGGAGGGTCTACAAGGTGTTCAGGGTCTGCTACTAGATCAGACTCATAGTGATCTCCTGCTCACAGCCTCCCAAACAGTTGTTGGGATTACAGGTGTGTGACACTGTGCCCAGTCTCAATTGCCCTCTTAGTGCAGCCTGGAAGCAGGTCCGTCATGACAGACCCAGGCATCAACCCCAGCCCCTGGGCCTGCTTGCAGGTACTTTTGTAAAAATATATTCTTATCAAACATAATCACTTTATTTTTGTAATCTACACACATTTTATTCTATATTAGATATTCAATATTTTAAAGATAATACTTAGTCAGACCCATAACGCATGCTTGTAAACACAGTGGCTCAGGAGGCTAAAGCAGGAGAATGACAAGGTTAGGGACAAACTGGGCAATTTAGAAAAATTCTATTTCAAAATAAAAAGGTGGCCTGGCGTGGTGGTGCATGCTTGTAATCCCAGCACTTGGGAGGCTGAGGCAGGGGGATCAATGTGAGCTCGAGATCAGCCTGGGCTACAAAAGTGAACTCAAGGCCAGCCTGCACTGCATAGTGAGACCCTGTCTCAGAAAGACAAAAAATAAATAAATAAATAAATAAATAAATAAATAAATAAATAAATAAAAATAAAACAAAAATAAAAAATAAAAAAGGCATGGTATAGTTTAGTAATAGCCAATTTGCTTACAATGAATAGCTCCTAGGTTTAATCCTTAGGGAAAAAAATAAAAATAGATGTCTAAATTTTAAATATTGTAGTATTAAAGAAAGAATACAACAAACCCTTTGGAAATTTAAAAAATTAAGTTATGTTTATTGTAGCTGATAATTACAAAAAGATTAGTTTCTAGACAGTGTTTGAAACTTAATAGTACTGTCTAGATATCTGCCTGTTTTAATGGTATACTTAATGCTTGAAATAGAAACAAAATGAGCCTTGAAGGCTCAGTTCTGGAAACATAACGACTATGTCATTTATGATATTATAATATCAGGACATGGTTAGCAACCAGTGTCGATGCAGTGGTGATCTAGTTCATGTTATAGTCATATTTGTTTTAAAAACAAAGCAAAATCATGTCCAAAATAAGGTAGGAAAACAATATAATTTAAAATAATTACAAAACTGCTTTGTTTTTATCTATAGTGTGCTGTTATCTGTATTCATGATACATTTTCGCTACTCTGCTTTCACATAAATTCCCATAAAACGCTCATTAGGGCATTGTATCATTTGTTTCTCCACTTTTAGAAATTGGTATGGAGTCTACATTATTTTAAATTCTGTCTTTCTTTTTTAGTGTGACTATATAAGGTTAGATAATAAATCAAGTCAAACTTAATAGATTGCAACTGGAAAGAGAATTTCTCAAATATATTTTAACTTGCCATTAGCTTGACTGTCACAATTTAAAAAAATAGTAAATTTTCATAGAGTGACCCAATTTTGACAAAGATGTGAGACATCTTACAGTTGACAACATCTCATTGTTTTACTTTCATTGGGCTGATTCTAAAAATTTGAATATATATATATATATATATATATATATATATATATATATATATATATATATATATATATATATATATATATATATATATATATATATATATATATATATATATATATAGCAATATATATATATATTTATATATATCCATTGAAAAAGTCATGTTATATTTTACACATTTTTAAATATGTACATCACTAGATACTTAAGACATTTCATGTAACTGATGTGTGAATTGGTGACATTTATATCGGTAGCAAACACCAAATATATTCTCTTCTTTTAATATGAAGCTATGCTAAGAGTTTCATGCCTTATTTTTTTAGTCATAAATACATGTGTCTAGCCAAGTTTGAGAAAGTGAAAATCATAGAAATACTGTTTTGCTTGAATATGCCTCAGGACATCATGCTGCCTGCATTATAAATACTTAACATAACCCTCGATATTATTTATATTTTATGGAAATATTTTATATAGAACATGAATATAAAGAAAAAAATTTCACCAAACACCAGTATAAGAAAACTATAATGTCATGAAATTATTTGCTGCATGCATAGTAACAGTTTGCAGCTAAGCGATGGTGTGGCTAGAAGGTTAGCTTCTCAATATGTAAATACTACTGAGATGTATTGCTTTGGCTTGGTATACTTTTCTGCTTTTATTATTTTTTGTTTTCATCAAAGCAATTATTTACAAAGATGAGCAAAATGAGTTTGCAAATATGTTTTGTATTCTGTTAGCAGTTTCTTCACTCCACAATGTATGAGAAAATTGAAATTCTAAAAGCTGAAAACCAAAGATCTTACTGAAAAATGGACAATAGACCTAAACAGACATTTCCAAATAGTAAACATACAAGTGACAAAGAGCTATATTAAAAAATGTTCCACATCGTGAACCACAAAGGAAATATGAAATCAAAACCATGAATTACTTCACTCTAGAAAATGTGGCTACTTATAATACATTAAGGTTAAGTGGTGCTAGTGAGCATAGTGTAAAAAGGAACACACGTGCAGTGTTGGTGTGAGTCAGTAACGTCGGTACAGTCACTATGAAAGACAGAATGGAGTTTCCTAAAAAAAATTAGAAATTGAACAATAAATATATTTCAATAGTCTTACAATCGGATATATATCCAAGGGAAATGAAGTCAACATTTTTCAAAGATAAGAAGATTCCCATGTTTATTACAGCAATATTGATATGAGCCAGGAAATGGAAAAATCCTGCATATATCTATCAACTGGCAGCGTGATAAAGCAACTTTCTGGTATGCAATAGCTTGGTGTTCTGTCATTTGTATCACATGCATTGAACTGGTTATAATTCCCAGTGAAGTAAGTGAATCACATAAAGACAAATATCACATAATTTCACTGAGAGCAAAATCTAAGAAGTGTTGGTCTCTGATAGTTGAACATAGAATGATGGTGATCAGGGTCTGGGGAGAGTTGGGGAAAAGGAGGAAAGAAGCAGACCAATCATAATTCTCTCTGCAAATAACAGTTCTTGAATAGCTAGAAGTTCTGGTGTGCTAGTGGCACAGCCGCTATAGATAAGGGTAATGAAAATTCTAAAAGGCATTAGGAAGGATAAAGTTTTGATGAATTGGATGTACTACTGCTAACTGAAACATAATATATGCCTATACTGAAGTATCATATGATCCACATATTTTTAATACACTGTGTGCATTTAATGCACCAAATAAAATGTGAAAGACTATTTGAAAAAAACAATTGAACTGGATTGTGTATATAAACTTTTTAAATAATAGTTAGAAATATTTGATTAGAATAGAAGGATCTAAATGGCTATGACTCATTCAGATGGCTGACAGTGACAAAAGATTTACAAGGTGCCGTACATGGTTCCATATAAATACTGAGGGGATTTGACTGATCTTTTCAGGTACAAAGGTTATATTTTTTAGTTCGATAAGTCTCTCTTTAAGTTAGTCTTAACCATCCAGCAGAAAAGTATAACCATGATGTATAAAAAGTAATGGCATATTAATATGCTGAGCTGTAAAACACTGAAGTCAAACCTCTGACATTTGCCAGTTCTGCTGATAATCCACTACTATTATGGACTTCTGGACTATGTTGGATTATTTTGCTGAATTCAAGTACCTACAATCTTTACACTAGTTTCAAGTATAATAAGATTCTTTAAAGATTTCTCCAAGTTCCATTTCTCTAACTGCAATAGAACACCCATCTCTGAAAAAAACAAAATGAAAAAGGGGAATATGCTGGGAGTCATGAAGCTACGAAATCGATCAAATATATGTAGGTGAGCTTGGCGCAGTGCCTACAGCAAACAAGCTGCCTCACTCCTGAAATGAACATCCTGTCTGGTTAAGGTTAGCTATCAGTTGCTAGGCAACCTAGTGTCATGTGTTAATAACTTAACACAAGTGTAAATAAAGGAGAGCTCTGTTGTGGAAAAAAGGGAGAATGGAAAAAAATATATATATACATACACAAGCGAGGATGCACAGCTACTTTGTCTTAGTTCACTGAGAATAAAAATTTGTACTGATAATGTTTAGATAAGCTATCATGTCTACATCTTCTCTTCTGAATAACTACTATGAAGAGAATGATATGCAATGTATTAATTACAGCAAAGTCCTACTAACCTGTTTTGAAACGGGTTCATTGACATTTTATCTTTTTTCCATTAAAATGAACAAAAAATCATAAAAAAGGAAAAAAAAAGAATAGAATTATCTACTGAGTAGTATATGATAAAATTTATAGATAACAAAACACCACATATGAAAAAAGAGGATTAGAAATGTTGAAACGTTTTACACACACAGATGAATAAAATGTCAGAATTGTTTTAACAGATTCTTTCTGTGTGATATTAATAAGGCAATATTATAACCCTAAACATGACAAGGAAAAATACAGTGTGCTGCCGGGTGTGGTGGCGCATGCCTTGTAATCCCAGCACTCGGGAGGCTGAGGCAGGAGGATTGGTGCAAGTTCGAGACCAGCCTGGGCTA
>PVJA010000812.1:71100-90861 GCA_004027025.1 Myocastor coypus | reverse complement strand
TCAGCCTCCCGAGTGCTGGGATTACAGGCGTGAGCCACCACACCCGGCTCTATAATATATTTTTAGAAAAGAATTTTTAAATGGTGAGTTACAAAGGTTTCTGTTTAATTTTTAAAATGTTATATATCAAATGCTAGGGAATAAAAATGAACTATGAACATTATCTACAAAAAAGAATCTAGAGAAAGCAGCACGAGAGGACCATCAAGTATAGTGAATTCGAGAGTCAGTGAGAAGGATGGATGTCATGGTTACAGGTATAAGAATGATGACTGATGCCTTTATTGGGCCTCTAATCATGTGCAAGGGGCATGAAAGTGTGCGGAAAGTTCCAGTAATTTTACAAGAAGATATTTAAGGGCCAGTCAGGTAGCTCAGCAGACAGACACTTCTGCTTAGGCAGAGCACAGCAGCTGGGGTTCGATCCCAGGTGTGCTGTGCCCTCCTGTAATCCCAGAACCTGGAAGTCTGAAAACAGGAGAATCACTAGAAGTCCAAACTATGTATTGAGACCCTGTAACCCTGTAGACCCTGTCCGAAATTCATGAAAAGGTTGTTTAAATGTACAGTTATTATTGCTTAAAATATGCAAAATGGTATATCATTAAGCTGATTTAGACAGCCACTTAGTTCTGTTCCTTATACTTCAATATGAGCATGGTAAATCTTCTAGAATATTCTCTGCAGTACACACAGTATGTGTGAACTTCCATTAACTATTCATCTTCCACAAATATATATGAGCTTTATCACTGTCCCTGAATAAGATTTTAATTTATATATAAATGAAATATTATATAAGAAAGCAACCAAAGAATTATGTCTATTACTTTAAAGTTTCACTAATGGCTATATGGGTTGCTAATATAGATTTAATTTAAGCATTTCATTTTGTGAGAACTTTGGTATTAAATATATTATATACGTAATATATATATATGTATGTTAAATATATATATATATATATATATATATATATATATATATATAAACTGTAGATATTCACACAATATAAATTATAATGATTTCACATTTTGGAAAGCAAAGAGTAGAAGCTTACATTTTCTACATAATCTACCTCAAGAACTCAACAATTAATCTGAATATATGTGAAGCTAGTACTTATTACAATCAACAGGTTGTCTTATTTACTTAATTTTGGCAGTTCAAAGATCCTTGGGATATCAAAGATTAATTACTAACTAGATTTAGCAATAAAATTTTGGAATAGCATTTTCTATATTTTCAAAGATGAATGTGTAGCCAGTGTTCTAGAAGAAAAAAGCATATATGGCAATGAGAACCCAGGACTATGCAAAGACCTGTAGATGAAGTGTGAAATTTATTTGGGCTAAATTTAATACCATTGTATAATAAGATATGGGGGAAAACAAGAGATAACCAGGGCTAAGAGTCTAGTGTGCTCTGTAAAATTATGTACAAAATAGCTGGGAGTTTCAAATTCTATGAGATTCTTTAGGTATTCTAAAATAATAATCACATTATCTGATTCATTTTCAATGGATCAATCTAGATAGTTTTATGTAGGTTAATGACAGTAAGTGACCAAGTGTAGACATACTAAATACCTTAAAAAGGTTTTATAGTAAACTAGACTCATGATGACATTTGGAACTAAAGTAGTAACAACTGATTATAGAGTAATAATTATATTAGGGATATATTCAAAATAAACATAAGAGGATTCAGTAAGTTTAGAAAGTAGGTAGAAAACTGCACAAGAGCCAATGACTAAGAATTTTAACCCATTTAGTTCAGATGAAGGAATCATTATTTAACATGATTAAAATTCAGAAATGGTCAAGTAGATAAAAATTGGTCAGGATTGGGAGACTACTGTAATTTTGATGTATTTGACATCTGTCTATCACTGGACACAGAAGCCAATAGAAGTGTAGAGATTTATAGTAGAAATATGAAGCGTTCAGAATCAAGATATACAATAAAGCCATGAAATTGCACTGGAATACAGAAGATGTAAGAGCAGGCAAAGAGGTCTAAGAATGGTCTCACAAAGTATAGTCCTTAGAGATCAATTAAAAAGAAACAGGATCAAAGATTTATATGAATATGATAAGAGAAAACTATGAGAGTGACATTAATAACCAAAAGGCAGAAATCAGACAGTAGAAATTATTTAACTGAGCATTTTTGCTGCTCAGCATAGAAACAATGAGAACTGATGGACTCCTAGCAGGCCTTAGCAAGACAAGGGTTTTGTCAAGCTCTCCAGAAGGCTGCCGTGAGTGATCGGTCAAAGATGGATGCAGCATGTGGGGAACGGAATGACAACGCCATAATTGGTTGATAGATGTGATGGCTCAGGATGTGTTGCTACCATGAAGAAAGCACAGGTCACTTGACAAAGATGATAAGTCTGTCATTTTCTATCCCACTCCTGGATATAGATCCAAAGGACACCATGCACACAAGGAGATACCCACATTCCCATGTTTATTTTGGCACTAGGCACCACAGTTTTGAGATAGAATCAACCTATGTTCAATTATCAACAAATGAGTGATAAAATAATTATTATCCCAAGAGCCTGGGCTAAAGTAACATCATTGTCCAAAAAAGATTGTCATTGAAGTTTGTTATATGACAAGCCATGAGTCAAAAGCAAAAGAGATGTTGAAATACCAGTATTACAATGAAGGATTGTTTTCATTGTAGTAATTTCAAATTTATTCATGATTTTTTTTGGGGGGGATGGGTACAGGGTTCAAAATCACAAGCTTATACTGGCCAGGCAGGCACTTGTGCCATGGAGCTATCTTGCCATTCCCTATTCATGAATTTTTATGGTAATATTATGTGTTTCTTTTTGCATATTGAAGCTTAACAATGGACTTTTTCAAGTGAATTGTTTTTCTGCAAAAATTTATTAGAATACTTAAATATTTTAATAAATAAAAATATCTTTTCATTTCATGTATTTAGTACAGGGTCTCACTATGCAGCTTGAACTCATAGTGATCCTGCTGTTTTCAGCCTCCCCAATGCTGGGATTATAGGCATGACCACCACACCCAGACTCAGTAGCAGGCTTAGCACATTTGGGGGTGGGGCCAGCATGGTGAGCGATGCTGAGGATTAAACTCTGGTCCTTATGATTGCCTAAACAGACACCTGGTCTTCAGACTGATCTTGCTGGCCTGATAAATATATCTTCTAATTTATTTTTGTTATTGATATTCTAAATGTTACATTCAATGTCTGCTACACTGTACCTGAATTTATCTAAATTTGCTTCATCTTATAGTTTGAAATTTCTAAACATGTTTTGTTGTCATATGACACCCTTAGTTCAAAATTATACTTACTTGTAAAATATTTACCTTTGCTATTTCGGTTAAAATTCACTGATATTTCTTTATAACTTAGAAAATAAATTAGTTTTAATATTTTTGGATAGTAGCAGACCACTGGATAAAATGAGTAAATACCAACTGTAAACTACCATTTTTAAATACGATATACTATTAAAAGAAGATGATATGTTACAAAACACACAGAAATCACTCTACATCTTTAAACAACATTTCATAGGAAATGATTCTTGTGAAATTGTGAAATCAATGATTTCCAATATTTTACCTCTGCTGTACAGCTTTAAAATAATTTTAATAATATAGCAATTTATTAGTAAGTGATGCACTGAACAGGCATTTTAATTGTAAAATATTTTCTAACTTTAGAAAAACAATCTCCCAGCACTCGGAAGGCTGAGGCAGGAGGATCGGTGCAAGTTTGAGACCAGCCTGGGCTACAAAAGGGAGCTCAAGGCCAGTCTGAACTGCATAGTGAGACCCTGTCTCAAAAAGACAAAAAAAAAAAAAAAAAAGAAAAACAATCATAAAGGGATGAGTTTCACACATGAGAAGATTTCTCTGATAATCTTTATGCAAGCTGTGGACTGGATAAACTTCGGAAGGTTGTAAATGATTGAAAACCCACCTCTCAGCAAGCTCAGATGCATCAAGGAGGATTTCCAGCACAGTGAATTGTATTCCACCACCTACATCAGACGGGACTAGAAGTATCCATTCTGCCTATTGCCCAGCAGGGACCCATGTTATTGCTCTCAGAGCACTAGCATGAAAAAAATGCATTATGTAGGACCTTAAAAATGTCATTCAAATGAAAAATCTTTTAGAAAAGTCCATTAGCTCTCAAAAGAAAGAAATAGAAGTATTAAAACCTAGAGGTGCCAGAATCTGACGTTATGCTCTGTAGTACTCTCATCTGCTACTAGAATTTGACTCTTCTTTTTCCTTCCTAAAGACAATATCGAGTAAACTTCGCTTTTCATACCTATTGAGCTATGTGGAGAAGTTCGATTGTAAAAAGAGATTAGAAAAATATGATTTCCATAAGTACTTTATTATTGGAAAATTAAAATCTGGAAAATTAGTCAATATCTAAATTTAATAATTGTGGCACAGAGGAAACTGTCTTTTAAAATTATCTATTGAGACAACTGAAAGACTTACTAGTTAAGGCAGTACCTTAGATTGGAGAGAATCCAAAATAGTTGAGAAAAATGGGAATTTATGTTAGAACACAGAGTACATAAATTAGCCGGGCCACCCCCACAAAATACTGCACCAATCACTGGTAATACTATGTATACTTGGGATATCAGTATGAAAGTAAGTGTTGTACAAATTAATTGCATTTATATAACATTCTGAATATAGCTGCATTTCAAATAAAGATTACAAAGTTTTCCACATAAGTACTTCAGAAAAGAGTATTGTGTATTTTATGTATTTTATGTGTGTTTGTAATGGAATCAATAAGATAACTCCTTTATAAGCGATCTCAATATGTTATACACACAAAAACAATTCAATCATTTCTAAAGTAGAGCTCTTTATTTCCTCTTTAATTATTTTTGAAATTGTAAATGTGTTCTAATTTTGTATTTTCCTTGGATACAGTGCTAAATCTCAACACACAATTTTAATAATTTTCACCACTATAAGCTCAGTGGTCTAAAGCGCCTGCTTAGGAAACCTTAGGCGGATGCAGGGACTGCAGTTCGATCCCTGGCACCACATGCTGCTCTAGCCCTGCCCTCAGAGCAGGCTGAGCCGGCCATAAAAATAAATAAATAAACAAACAAAAGTTCTGAAACAAGAAAACAAAATAAAAAATTCTAAAAAAACACACAAACAAAACAAAACAAACAAACAAAAAAACAAGAAAACAACAACAACAACAAAAAAACAAGAGTAGGTGGTCAAGTGAGTGCATGTAGTAGACACCATTTTCCAGTGGCAGCAATGCAGAGGTCACCTAAGCAAGCAAACTAGGCTGCATCCATGACGGCAAGAGAAAACACGCCATGCACTGCATTGGAACTTGAAGAATCATACACACTGAAAATGGGTGTTCTGGGTATAAAAGCTGCATATGTTAAGAGGTCCAACCGCAGGAAAATGATCGCTAATTTTAATGCATTCTGTTTAGTTCCCTCGCACCTCTTAAATGGTATTCACTATGAAACAAACAAACAAAGCATTTAGTTTTTCACTGCCCTTTTCTTTTTTCCTAGAATAACGCCTGCAAACAGAACAGCTTTTATTATACATCAATAGTTTTCCAGTGAATATGGGTGACTAACAGAGAAAATATGTGCCATATTAATTCCTGCTTTTTTAAGATTATTTCTCCACTCACATTTTATGAAAATCAACCTCAGCAGTTGTACTTGCTTAAGAAAGAAAAATGGGAAATTTTAATGCAATCTTCATACTTTATTAAAATTTCAAGAATTTTCAATACAGGTTTTCATGTCATAAAAATATTAGCCCTGGTAGTACAAAAAAAGGACGGAAGGAAGGAAAGAAGAAAGAAAGAAAGAAAGAAAGAAAGAAAGAAAGAAAGAAAGAAAGAAAGAAAGAAAGAAAGAAAGAAAGAAAGAAAGAAAGAGAAAGAAAAGATAGAAAAAAGAAAGAAAATCACTTCATTATCTTTTGCCTTCCAATGAAAGTAGTTTCACTAAATAATTTTTTTAAGATAGGAAATTTGCTTACATCCTAAGCAACAGTCTTTTTTCATAAGTGGCAATATTTAGTCAAAAATATGTGTATGTATGTAATATAGAATAATATACTTTGGACCAGAGAGATGGTTCAGCAGTCTCAAGCGCCTCCTTAGGAAAGCTTAGGTAACCACAAAGACCATGGTTCCATGCCTGGCACCACATGCTGCACCAGCACCACCCTTCAGAGCAGGCTGAGCTGGCTATACATAATGATGAGTGCAGTGTTGTAATAAATACTTATATCCTGCCATGGTGAACAAAGTTTTAGAAATCATAAACATCATGTTTTGATCAGCTAGCTATTCCTAAAGAACTACTTATCTATTGACAGGAACTCCATTTGATTTCATATTTATTGCACAAAATAACTTTTAAGCATGCTTTATCTAGGTCACTGTCAGTAAATTGTAAGACAAAAATGCTTCCCATCTCCACATTATGAAGTAGAAAGAGACACTGATAAAAGTCTGTTTTCTGCATACACGTGCAGAAGTAAAAGTTGAAGTTGGTGATTCCTACTGTAAATTTAAATTTTAAATGACTTAAATTCCAGTGCAATGTATTTATTTAAATAAACAATGAGCAATGGCCCTGGAAGCCCCACCCATCAAGATCCTTGAGACAACAAGTGAGACTGAGTGTGGTAGTGTGAGCTTGTAACCCCAGCTCCTGGAAGGCTGTAAACAGGCGGATCACTATGAGTCTGATCTAATAGTGAGACCCTCAACAGCCTGTAGATCCTTCCCTAGAATAAAATAAAATAAAATAAAATATAAAGAAGGAGCAAAACAGACTCAGAACTAAAGTTCATTGTGTGAACTTGAGCAGTCTAGAAGCTTAACAAAGTAACTCAGCAATTCCACATCCTGGAGTGTAAGGACATTCGCCCTTATGGCTCAAGGAGTTTGCTCATTGTGTCAACCTGAGAAGTTTAGAAGGTTAATTAAGTGAGCCAACAGGGAGCCAGAAAACTTCGTTCGCACTCATCCTGAGCCTGTGCCATCAGAAGGCCCTGAGAAGGTGTGGGTGTAAAGGACTCCTTGGCAGGGTTGAGAGACTGCATACAAGAAGAAGGAAATACCAACAGCACTCCTTTCTGGTTCTTTGGAAGAGCTACAGGGCTGGTGAGAGAGGTCAGCAGTCTAAAGTGCCTGCTTAGGCAAGCCTAGGCAAGCGCAGGGACCATGGTTTGATCCCTGGCACTACCTGCCATGCTAGCCCCATCCTTAGGATGGGCTGCGCCAATCACCAGAAAGAAAGAAAGAAAGAAAGAAAGAAAGAAAGAAAGAAAGAGGGAGGGAGAGAGGGAGGGAGGGAGGGAGGTAAGGAAGGGAGGGAGGAAGGAAGGAAGGAAGGATAAAAGGAAAGAAAGAAAAGAAGGAAAGTCGAGCTGCAGGCGGAGCTAGTCTTCACTTTCAGCTTGGTGGCGGTCTCCTGGCTCTGGTGCAGACTGTTTACCTTCTTCCTGGGACGCTTCAGCCTTCAGGGGTAGAGTCCTACCTAGCCTTTCATCATATATTCTTGAGCATCCTGTCGCAGACCCATTGGCTTCCTGATAGGGACTTTCAGGGAACACTGCAGTGAGCTCCAGCCCTTGGATTGGACACTTCAGCCTCCTGCGTGCAGACACCTCTGCACACTTGCTGATCCAATTGTGTGGGTCAAATTTGTAATTTCTTGCACATTTTTCTATCTTCTGTTTTATCTCGTTCTCTCCCAAACCCTCACTGATACAACTAATAAAGCTATCTAATATGAAAACTTATTTCACAAATAAATATTTTTAAAGAAGAAAATTATTCTTTTAGGCATAAAGTTTTGAAGTGATCTAGTTCAAACCAAGATGAACATATCACTTAATTCTTTAGGAAATAAAGGCAGAAATTGCTTTTGAAGTTAGATATTCTGCTTTATTAATTCAGTTAATGGTATCATTCTGGAAGGATCATTTCATGTTAAGGATTGAAGTTAAATTAAATGAGATTCAATCACAATGATCTTTGAATAAACTATGTGCCCATTAGTAAAGCAAAGCATATTTATTTACTGATCTGAAAAGTAGGACTTCCTAATATGCGAGAGGTTATGTGGATTATATTCCAGTTGCAGCAATGATAAATATATTCCATTCAGAAATTTACAACTCAGGGCTGAGAAGACATCTCAGTGGCAAAAGTGCCTCTCTGGCAAGTGTAAGGTCTTGAGTTTGACCTGTGATATCCTCCACCGAAAAGAATCATTAGAGCTAAATAGTATGACATATTAATTATGAATATTTAACAAGAGCTTCTTTTCCAAAAATGCTTCTCAGTTCTTTGTAATATTAATAATAGGCAATGATGTGAACAATATTTTGACCTATTTTATAATAATTTTAGTTCATATTGTAAAACATAACTGGCATGTACATAATTTTTCATTTTATTGATATTTTAAGAAAAGAAACAGTGAAAAACAATAACTCATTTTAAAGAAAATTGAGTATATAACAGTCCAAAAGGCACAATACTAGAGAAAAAGATGAAGCTGTTCATAAAGAAACAACATTTTGAGAAATGTTGTTTGGAGATACTTAAACCTTATTTCTGCACCTTATAAACACTAGCTATTTAAGATAGAATGGGATTAATTTTCAAACAGAGATAAACCTATAATTTACTGGCAGGCGAAGAATAAGAGAAAGAAAATAATTGCAGATTCTGAAACTTAAGATAAATGACATAAGAAATATGTCATCTACTAGACAATATAATAAGCACTTTATAATTATCATATAAATCATTCTATGAACACACTGGGAATTGCTTACAGTTGTTTATTATTTTATAGAAATCTTAGAAGCAAAAAATTGCTACCTTAGAAGAATTTGTACTTTTACTTAGTGCTGAAATTGAAATATAATATAGTCTTTATAGAAAACTGAAAGAAATAAGTTTTATTGTATGTGTATGAAATAATAATTCTAAAAGTTTATGAATAATAAAGCATTCTTAAGCAATCCTTCATGAAATCTTGTGTTATGGAGCACAGAAAGTTATTTTCTTCTATCTTGATGCTCTATTTTGATCCTTTACAGAATTTGGAAGAGTATATTTCAAATCAATATTTATTGCTACATAATATGAGAGATATAAGATGTCTGGAATGAGACCAGTAGTGATTTGCTAGAGAGGAAAATTTGAAGATGTGGGAGACACTGTGAAAGAAGGGGAAATAAAGATAATTAAATGTGAAATCTCTGATGCTTTTTCTGTAAAAGATTATCTTTTAATCAATGAAAAATGAGAGAAGGCAGTACAAAATAAGGCAAAGTTGTAGGACTGGTGAAAAGCACTGCACCGAGGTGAAAGGTAAGGAAGCATGAACAAAAGAGATTCAGAATAATCCAGAATTTGTACTTTATGTCCACATACAAATTCCCTGAAGTTTACACCGCTAGACATTGTATATATACAACAGTGAAATAAATATATTTCACCATGAAAAATGTACCTAGAAAAGGGTGACATGAGTTTATGTTCTGCCACTATAAGAAGCTGAAAGCCCCATCTGTATCTTGATTAAGGGAGACTGAAATCAAACCCAAGATGTAAGGATGAAAAACAGATGCAGATCACTGATTAGATCAACTTTTAAGGCAGATGCAATATACATTCAAAAGTTCTGAATTTTTTAAGGACTCCATATTTGGATCACTCAATTAATGATACTGCAGATTATTTTTGAGTAAATTTCTTTCTTTCTTTCATTTTTGTATTTAGGACATGTTCTACCGGGTCTACAGGGTCTATATGATAGATTGGACTTGTAGTGATTCTCCTGTTTTCAGCCTCTCAAAGTGCTGAGATTACAAGTGTGTGCCACCACACCCAGCCTCAGTCACCATCTTAGCATGCCCTGTGGGCAGACCTGGCATAGGCATGCCAGGGATCAAACCCAACCAACACCCTCTGCCTAAGCAGCCACTTTAGTTTGCTCAGCTATCAGACCAGTCCTATAGTAAATTTCTTTAAGATTATATTAGCTGATGATATTCTATGATAGTCAAATAAGAAGACTGATATTTATGAATAGTCTTCCTTCATAGAAGAAACAAGGCATGATCAGAAGAGATTTTACATAGTTTTTAATGTGGCACCAGTCATTGACACAGCATTATGATTTTTTTTTCCATTCGTAAAATATCTCAAGTTAGTTTGGGACTGGCCAAAGGAACTCCACAGCAAAGCATCCAGTGGGAAGAAGCCAAGCACAACAACCAGACCCAAGACAGGACCAGTTCAACAAATTCAAACCTGGTAGATCCAGACACTGTAAGCTGAGGCACACTGTTAAAACAAGATCTATGAGAGTGTTCTTTCTCTTGAGGGAGAGAGGTGGCAACAAATAACTGAGGTGAGCTAGTCTGACTGGAAGACTCCAGGTACATCAAGGGGAGGTGACCTGATAGCACTTAGGGGAGCCAATTTAAGTGCAAATCCCCAATTTAATGTCTGTTTAGCTATACACTCATATTTGCTCTTACGATTTAAAATACAAATCCATTAGATACAAACTTTTGCCAATTGCTAAATCTCAATCCCCGTTTTTAGTGTTGTTAATTATTGCACTGTAAGTAGAAAACTGTAACTACCTTAACAACATGATCTGTCATGGGTACTAATATCAGTAGGTGCTTAAGTAATAACTGAAGCAGAGCTCTACACCAAAGGTCAGAGAGCAGTGTTACACAAAATGACAAAGAGAAGGCACAAAATGTATTCTCTGAACCCATCCAGAACAAATGCAAAAGACAATAGCACAGAAGAAGTTGGAAGTCACACACCTTAAATTTCTGAAATAATACCATCTGAAGTTAAGAAACAACTGCAGAAATATATAGCAAATCTACAATGTAAAAAAAAATGATAACCATAATGGAATAATTACTAGATGTTTCTAAAGAAGAAATGGAGATAAAAATAGAGGTGAATAGAAATATGTTGAAATCCTTGGATTAGGATATATAGAAAATATATATCCTAAAAATATAGATCCTAAAAATATATATCCTAAAATATATAGAAAAGAAATACAATAAATGCAGCAGATTCAAAGAGATATTGAAGAGATTAAAACTCAATTAAGAGTTGGAAAAAGCATCTAAATGAAAGTGGAGATGGCCTTTCAGACATAGAAGATACTATTCAGCTAGTGAAAAAGTAAAGAAAGATCATTCAAAAACAACTAGGATGCAGAAAAAAATAATTCAACAACATCTGTAAGACAACTTAAAGTTGAACAATGTAAGACTAGTAGGCATCAATGAGAAAGGAGTCAACACAAATGATATAAAAGAACATGAGAATAGCAGAAAATTTTCTAAATATGAGAAAACAATCTGACACTGAGATTAACCAAGGCATACAGACCTGCAAGTAATAGCAACCCAATTAAAACCAGACCCAGACATATAACAATCAAGATTCCAGACATTCAGCATAACAACAGTATATTAAAAGACACTAGAGAAAAGAAACAGATGTTGTTTAAAGGAAAACCCATCAAAGTAAAGTCACCATCAAGTCAGGAAGAGCATGGAAAAATGTACTTCAAGTCTTTCCAGAAAACAAAGTCCAACCCAGACTGATATATCCTGCAAAATTGTCTTTCAAGTTTAGTGGAGAAGTCAAATGTTTCCATAACAAAGAACAACTAAAGAAATTCTTGACAACCTAGACAACCCTACCTAGACTAATCTCAAATATTCTAGAGAGCAATTAAAATGAATACAACTCTATGAATTAGAGTGGAACGAATTCACCAAACAAGGCAAACAGTTAAACTCAGGACAAAAAATAGGTAACTAACAGGAGGTAAATAGCATGTCAAACATGAGTCATTACCTCTCAATTATACCTATCAGTGTAAACAGAATTAATTCATCAAATAAAAGAAATAGACCAGCAGAGTGAGTTAACAAGCAAAATCTAATAATATGCTGTACACAAAAACATACTTAATACATGAAGAAATGGGGAAAAACTGAAATCTTTTACTCAGATCAAGCACAATATAAGGATATCCTCTAAGCACTCCTAATCAATATAGCGTTAGCTAGAAACATTAGATAAGAGAAATAAAAGGAATAAGAATAGATAAAGAAGTAAAACTACCATTATTTGCAGATGACATGATACTCTACTTGGAAAACCCAAAGTACTTCACCAAGTATTTCCTAGAATTGATAAACAAATTCAGTAGCGTAACAGTTTACAAAGTCAATACCCAAAAGTTAAAGGCATTTCTCTACACAAATAACAAACACGCTGACAGAGATATTAGAGGAACAATACCTTTTTCAATAGCACTGTGAAAAATGAAATTCTTAAGAAGTAATCTACCTAAAGTATAAAAGGTCTATAAAAATTATAGTATGCTGAAAAAATTCATTGAACAGGATTTCAGAAAACGGAAAAATATTCCTTAGTCCTGGATAGCAAAAACCAACATTGTGAAAATGGGTATGCTCCCAAAATTGTTATAGAGATGTAATGCAATCCCCATCAAAATACCAACAACATCCCTCACAGACCTAGGGAATTAATTTCTAAAATTTATTTGGAAAAAATCTAGGATAGCAAAGGTCATCCTGGACAACACAGAAAAGTAGGAGACATTGGAACTTCTGACTTGATATTATACTACAAAGCTATTAAACCATTATGGTATTAGAAAGAAAGAAACAAACAAACAAAAAAAAAAAACTACAAATACACCTGAGGATCATTGGAATAGATTAGATGCAGATACAGCTACAGACACACTTAACCATCTTATCCTTTTTTTTTTGAGACAGGGTCTCGCTATGCAGTTGGGCTGGCCTTGAGCTCACTTTTGTAGCCCAGGCGGGTCTCGAACTCGCACCAGTCCTCCTGCCTCAGCCTCTCAAGTGCTGGGATTACAGGTGTGAGCCACCACGCCCAGCTTAACCATATTATCTTTGACAAAGGGGTCAAACACGTTCACTGGAAGAAAGATAGTTTCTCTAACAAATAGTGCTAGAAAAGCTGGCTCTTTACATGCCTGCAACTAAAACCATGCACTAAACTACAGTCAAAATGGGTTAATGATCTAAACATTAAAACAGAAACTCCAAATCTATTGGAATAATAAGTAGGTGGAAATCTTGACGATATAGGGGTAGGCAAACATTTCATGAATAAAAATCAAATTGCACGTGAAATACTTGAAAGAATTAACCACTGGGACCTCCTCTTACAGAGAGGTTTCTGCACACCAAAATAAATTACCAATAGAATGAAAACCCACAAATTTGCAAAAAGTCTTAATAAGCAGTCATGTACAAGGGAGATTGCTTAGTAGAATAAGCACTTGCCTGGCAAGCACAGGGTTCTGAGTTCTACCCCCAGTATAGAAATGATAATAATAATTAATAATAGTAACTCAAACAGAGGTCTTCTATCTAGAATATATAAAGAAGTAAAAATCACTAGGGCCTCAAGTTTAAAAACCCAGTCCAAAACATGGGCATTTGAGATGAATGCACAGTTCGCAGAAAAAGAAATATAATAGGCAAATAAATACATGAAAAAACATTCCACATCACTGGCCATTTGAAGAATGCAAATTAAAACAACATTAATATAGCATCTCACCCCAGAAATAATGATTGTCCTAAAGAAAACAACCAACAATAAATGCTGGAGAGGCTTTGGGAAAAAAGGAATGCCTCACCATTACTGGTGGCCATGTAGACTAGTACAACCATTGTGAAAATCAGTGTGGAAACTCTTCACAAGGTAGGACTGGAAAATCCATTCAATCCAGCTATTTTCTTTTTTGGAAATTTTCCCAAAGATCTGAAAACATATCATAGTGATATGTGTGTGTCCATAGTTATAGTACACAATCATTGATAATCCAATCTTAGATACAATCAAAATGCCCATCACCTGAGAAATGGATGAAAAAGGTATAGTATTTTATACAATGGAGTATTTTTCAGCTATAAGGAAAAACAAACAGAAAGACTTCATAAGTAAGTGAATACAACTTGTGACTATAGCCACAAGTGAAGTAAACCAGGCGCACATGTATAAATATTGTATGGTTTCCCCAGTTTAAGGACTAAAAAAAAGAAATAAAAGAAGAAATGTCAAATAGATACAGTTAAATGGAAAGAGAGAAATTAAGGGTTTAATAATAAAGATAGAGAAAGAAAAGTTAGGAAATAAGGTAAGGGAAAAAGCATATATACATACATATATATATATATATATATATATATATACATAGAGAGAGAGAGAGAGAGAGAGATAGATGTGGATATATATACATAGAGAGAGAGAGAGAGAGAGAGAGAGAGAGAGAGAGAGAGAGAGAGAGAGCATTTCCTTTTCCCTAAAGCCTCTCTAGCATTTGTTGTTCGTTGTTTTCTTTATGATAGTCATTATTTCTGGGGAGAGAATGTTGCTTTAACTTGCATTCTTCAGTTGGTCAGTGATGTGGAACATTTTTTCATGCATTTATTTGTTTCTTGTATTTCCTCTTCTGAGAAGTCTACATTAATCTCAAATTCCTATATATATTCCATATATATGATAGATTAGGCAATTGTTCTAAGAATTTCCATGAGTTTTTTTAAAATAGCAGCTAATAGGTTGAAGTTAGACTTTGACTAACTCTCTATGCTGATATCTGTGACCTAAGCAAATACATTGAGAACAGCAATAAGTAATACTAAACTGTATTTGAATTGTCATCTTGGACATCAGAATGTGTACCATTTCTAATGCCGTGTCTATTATTACTATGCTCTCATTAAGGTAATTTTTATAAAGGTAATAAAAGAAAATGGGAAATCAGAACAATAATTTTAACTTTTTTGGAAACATGTGGTAATATTCAGTCATATATCCCATCATACATAACTATATCCATTAATCTGAGAAACATATTTGATGATAAAAAATAAGTACTGTATCAATCATTGTTAACCAGGTATTTTTGTTTTGGAAATCTGTAACTGATATGTTATTATATGGTAACCTGTTTCTGTGTTTTTGTTTTTATGCTGTTGTTTTTACTCTTCTAAATAAAATTCCTTAAAAAATGATGAAAGATAATACTTTTAAGTTTTTATGCTCTGTCACTCAGATAACTTTATATGCTCTTTTCTTTTCCTTTTTTTTTTTTTTTTGAGACAGGGTCTTGCTATGCAGTTCCGGCTGGCCTTGAACTCATTTTTGTAGCCCAGGCTGGTCTTAAACTCACAGCGATCCTCCTGCCTCAGCCTCCCAAGTGCTGGGATTACGCCCAACTTTTATACGTTATTTTCTTTCTTCATTAAAACAGTTTTGTGGAAGCTATTATTATTCTTACATTTATGTGCAGAAATTGAAATCAGACATAAGAAGTAACATAGCTAATAATGTATTAAAATGAAAAGATGAGGCTAAAACACTGGAATTTGCAACATTTTCCATGACTTTTAATAGTGATTAATACCTGTTAGTTTTCATATTAAAAATAACTGATAAATAACAATGATCACAATCATAATGTAAAGCAGCAATTCCAAGCTGCTTAGAGTGATTAACATTAACTGAGAGTTATTATTGGGTTTTGATTATTTAATGTTGTATGATAAAATAAGTGTGCAATTTCACTAATTCTTCACGTATAAACTTATGAAATAACTATAGATTTATGTAGAAAACAAAATTTTTTAATGAAATAGTTATGCTGTCAGCAAGTCCATGGTAGTTTAGACCCTAAATGCACGCTATTTCATACATGACATCGGTGTTTGAGTGCTGGTTTAAACTTCTTTGCATATACTTAAATCAAATATTTAGGTACACAAGATCAATGAATGAAAAAATAAGAGGGTCTAAATTTTATACACACATACACCTGAAGACTTGAAAACAATGTGTTAAGCTCAAGCTAATAATTTAATAAAATGTTAGACAATTCTAGTACAATAATATTTAATGGTATGATCAATTATTAGTAATCCCCCTAAGACACCTTTCCTATAACCAACAAAATGAAAATGTTGTTAGTGACAACTGAATAAAGGAGAAATAAAATATGCTTATTAAAACTAAAGCATGGTACAAACATATAAAGGAGGTAGATATAAATATGTAATGCTTCAAATAAACATATAAATGCTTCAAATCTATCTGAAGTGGTTTTAAAATCACACGTACTCAATATGAGAAAATTACTTGAATCAAAGAAAAAAACATAGCTGGTTTTAAGTATTTCTATTGAATTTGTTGTTTTATGCTTTCTTGTTTTAGAAAATTGAAAACAAGTGCTTCACTTCTCCTTTATGGATGTATTTATTTGTCTAAGTACAGATTTATTTATCTCAAGGTAGGAACTTGTTTAATTTCTAGATTTTCATGGTTGGGCTCAAACGTGCAGTCCTATGCGTGAGCCAAGAATGCAGGCGCTATTGGCATGCATCGCAATGTCTGACTCAAAGATTTCTGTAGTGGAGCATTTTGCTTTCTATCACATTTTGAAAAAATTTTTATGGCATATAATATGCTCAGCTTAAAAGTTCAGTATCTTCTAGAAAGTAAAGAAAGATTACTAGCCTCAGGACAAGTATCAGTGGAAAATGTCATATAAATGTATAACACTTTCTCAGAACCATTTGTGTGAAATTAATACAATTCTATCTCTAATTAAACCTGGTTTAATTGTAACATAAAATATCAATTAGGAGAACGTAGTGGTCAGCAAGTTACTATCATTAAAATTTTAATTATGATTGTTCCAAGTGGACTTATAAATATTCAGGAAATCATTTTCTTCATAACTAGAATGATGTTAACATTCAGCACTATTATTTAAAGCAAGGACATTTATAAATTTTCAGGGGCAAATTGTCCCAAGAAATAGTATTTTTTGTGGAGATGACTAAGGAAAGGTTTTACTATGCAGTTCAGCCTGTCCTTGAACTCATTATGTAGCCTAGAGAAATTCCTTTTCCCTCAGCTTCCTAAATTCTGGGATTACATGTACCACCATGCCCAGCTATATGGAGTAATTAGAATAGGTGTGTTATGGTTTATGTCTAGTTGTCCCCCCAAAACTTCATGCAGCCATTGCGTGGGGACTTCTATAGATTGAGGCTTGACTCATGAGTCACTGGGATTATGTGTTTTAGTACTGATTTAGAGTTTGAGACTTGACCCATGATCCTTGGGATTATGTGGTTTAAGTACTCCTGGGATTATGGGTTTGACCTAAGGCTGAGGTGAAGAGCCTGAACGTAATATAAAGAGAGACAGAAAGACAGACTAGTGCTGTTGCTCTCTGCTCCCTTCCTTGTTCCATTGCCTCTGTCGCCATGGTTGCTGTTTCCACTGCCATGAACTGGATGTTCTCTGCTCTGTTCCGCTCAGCCTTGGGCCAGCCGAGTACAGACTGAAACCTCCACTAACTGTGAGATAATAAACCTTTCTTTCCTTCATCTTGAGCGTTGGGTATTTGTCCCAGCAACAAGTAAAAAGTAATTAAGACAAAGTGCATATTCAGGAAAAAAAAAAAATTCACTTTCTACATTTTAACTAGCAAAAATAGAAGAACATTATTATAAACAATTTTCAAAGCAAAACAATTTCTTTTATCTTTAATTGTAGTTCAGGGAATACCCTTTAGACTGACAAGGTCAACATGCACTTGAACAGAATTCTGAAGAGGAATATGACATTTACCAAGAGACTCAGAGCATAACTCAAATCTTGATGGTACACCTTGTAGCATGTGTGGCCTTGGAAAAATCACTGTATTTCCTTTCCTCGGTTTCCTCTTTTGAAAGGTGAGTGAAAAGAACAGGATGCATTTCATGAAGATATTTGTGATACATTTTTAGAAATATAAATTTAAGAAGTAATCTTAATATGTCTCATGTCCTTATCTATAATGTGATTAAAAATCCTTTAACCAGGGTATTCACTTTGCCTGAACAGAGGAGGAGTCATATTGAAATTACTAAGAAAGTATCAACTAAAATCTTAGGTAATTGGAAGAAGAGGAGGTGCACACATCCTAATGCAGAGTCTATCTGAAATGAGAGTCTTGTGTATCAAGCATAATACTCCATAAGATGGTAAAGCAGCCCACAGGACTGGCCGTGGCACTGTCACCTCTGTGCTGCATAGGAGCCACCATGGAGAGGTTCCCTAAAAACTTGTGGACTGGAATAGTGTGGCAAGCCCAGTGATATAGGATAGACTGGATTATAAGGTGCCTTGCCTCTTGTGCTTTCCTCCAAAGAGAGGATGCTACAGCCTGGCAGCAATTTTCTTTGTCTTTTTTACTACTTTTAATAAAAAATAATAATGAGACAGTTCCAAAACACGTTAGTAATATATTCCCAGTAAGTAATACAATGCATATTGTTGTCCTCATAGTAGTTATTTAGAGCATAGGGGTCAGACATGATAATTTTTCTAATCACTACTGATACAAAATTTTCTTCTCATTGAACTAAGAGAAAGTAATTGTGTACATAGTCCAGTATTCCCTAATCTCAGTGGGTTATTGGGAGAACTAGGAATATAGGAAGCTGTTGATTTAAGCCTTTTACAGCTCAGCATACTCATCTAGCTTTACCTTTTATGATTCGTGGTTAATTTTAAGTGGCGCACATGGGGCAGGTGATCAGGAAGGTGCTTCCTTCCTGATGAGATGCTCTTTCTTTCCATCTTTCTTTTCTTTTCTTTCTTTCTTCCTTCCTTCCTTCCTTTCTTTCTTTCTCTTTCTCTCTCTTTCTTTCTTCTTTCTGTTTTTCTTTCCTTCTCTCTCTGTCTCTGTCTCTGTTTCTCTCTGTGTCTCTCTGTCTCTCTCTCTCTCTCTCTCTCTCTCTCTCTCTCTCTCTCTCTCTCTCTCTCTCTCTCTCTCTCTGTTTCTTGCTTGCTGCCATAGCTGGACCTGGAACCTCTAACCCAAACAAGGCTAAGCCTCTCTGTGATGGTGGTACATGGAATCAGGGAACAGCATTACTCCTACGCTACACCTCACAGTGAGAAAAGAAGAATGTGTTAGTGGAATTTAACAAAGAATCTGTTCAAGATCAGGAAGGGCCAGCCAAACATCACACTGTCTCTGGCTATGTTTGTCAGAGAGCACCACAGCAACTGGCAGAGCTACACAAAGACAAATAGGGTAAGATGATGTGGGCATGATTGAGAGACAAACAAAGAGTGTCTAGCTGTAGACTCTCACACAGCCCTGACACCTGGAGGCCAGGATCAACCCTTGAACCAGCATTAGTCCTATTGTAGATTTTGCAGGGTGACTCAGGACAGAATTGGGCTCTGTTATGCACACTAGGAAAGAATTGTGTAAACCAGAGGAATTGTATTGTTTTTGACTCTTTGTTTTGCTTTGCTTTTCTATTTTTGTTGCTGTCATTCAGGTTTTAACATTTATGGTTTATTTTGTTTGGTTTCTCTCATGCTTTTTTCTGTTTCCAACAGTGTTTCTTGACTTTGTATATTCTTATGTGACAGGACACCATCTCTAATCTTTCTATCTTTCTGGTTTGCTTTGATATTCTTCTACTTTTTGCTTTGTACTTTTCCTCCTGTCCTTTTCTTTTCTTTTTTTTTTTTTTTTTTTTTTTTTTTTTTTTTTTTTTTTTTTTTTTTTTTTTT